>JAJJWW010014625.1:0-36197 GCA_023531295.1 Papaver armeniacum | reverse complement strand
CATCGATTCCGACAAAATGCAACAAAGAATGTTTGCTCGCAATATCCAACTAATCCAAGATTCTGACGATCCACAGCTGCAACACCCATTAGCTCAGTCCTTGTCATAAACAGCTGCAACCTGTATAGCTTCTCAAACCTCAGTTCTCTTAGCTTACATCCACCACTGTCAATTCCACAGACCCATTTTTTTTAGCTTTCCTAGCTCCATAACCTGAGTCATTCCCCTTCAGATCAACACAATAAAAACCATTCAAGGCCATTAGATGCTATCAGTACCACCAATTACACCAGCAAATTCTCAGCTCAATTCCAACCTTCCATCAGCACCACTACAAGCCACAACAAGCACCATCCATTACCAATTGCTTCATCTGAACTCCCAACAGCTCAGTTCCAACTCCAGCCATCGCCTGATTTCCCTTTTTCTGTGCACTAATCACAGTTCCATATCAAGCCACCCTGAACCAACAAAAACACCACGACACGACTGCATTACAGCTCTCAGCAGAGCCAAACCACTGCAACACACACATTACCATAGAACATTTCCTGTATCTCCCAACAGCTGCAGACCACAAACCTAGTCATAACATTTGACTGCAATACTCTTTCCAGCTCAAACCATCACTACAAAAGCATTTACTTGCCTTTAGCTGCACCTCCATATTCATCCACATACAACTCCAGTCCCTTCAACTTCTTTAGCCTGCAACCACCATTTAAGCTTCACTCCAGCTTAGGCCAACATCATCAAACAATTAGCAGCAATAATCCATTCTTAGCTTAACCTACAAACCCATCTTCTATGCCACACAACAGTCCATACAAAGCCATGCTTCATAACCTGTTAAACCTAACTTTCATCTAGGTCTTCTTCTCTGTAATGTTCTAATCCATGGCAGACTGAAATTCGATTCATGTGCAAACCCTAACTGTTCTTCAAGAGCACCAGAACAACAAATTCCAATCTCCTACTGTCATGAGCACAGCTTCGAGCACTTCAAAACAACCCAAGATTTCAATTTCTTCTTTCATCATAATCTCAGCATCTCCCATGAGTTTCAACATCTCAGCCGAGACTTGCCAAGAATGGCCGAGACACTTCAAATGTCCCAGGCACCCTTGGCTCAACCGTGTACCTCGGCGCCTTGGTCACATGCTGACTCCTTAGAAGAGACCCCCGGTCGTCCAATCTAAGTCACTAGCTTAGATTGAAAATCCAAGGTATCTCTCATGGATGGGTTTTATTACCCCCAATCTTCATGACTGAGGTTCCAGGGGCGGTGTAACCTTTTCCCTGAGCCACGTTATAGATACCCCCTTACATGACGCACTTTAGGTACTTTGCCTCTTACGAAATTTTATTCGCGAACTAGGGTGTACGCCATGAAGGTTCGTCCCATTCTGATTATTTTATTAATTCTTTGTTATATGTAATATAGGTACCGCCTACTATGACGCACTTTAGGTACTTTGCCTCTTGCGAAATTGTGTTCGCGAACTAGGGTGTACGCCATAATAAGTTCGCCTCTTTCTGACTATTTTGTTGATTCTTCTGCATATGTAAGCTCTTTTGTACTTTAGCAATATATTTTCTTCTTCTTCATATCAATTGTTACACAACTCCATTTTCACCACTCACGATTTTTTTTTTTTTTTTGGACAACTTACATTTGTCGTCTTCCTCCCCAATTTTCTCTGACAATCAACAATTACTGTTATTCTTTATGTCTCTTACTTCTGCTACATTCTGCCTCTGCATTTTTGAATTTTCCTGTCATTTTCTTGTCCGTTGCGAAACCTTCGCCACTTCCTATCTTCATCATTTTTTGATCTTGCAGCATTTCTTCCTCTCTTTGCTCTATTACATCTACCATTAATCTTTCACCTCTTTGTTTTTCTTTGATGTTGTTTTTCCAATTCCTCTGCTTCGCAGCTCTTTCTTCGCAGGATTCTATATCAACCTCATAACACTTCTTTCCTTCAACCCAATCTCCCTTATGATGCTAACACCCGGTGGGATGAGGGAACTTGATACATTGATGGAAAGTTGATGCGACACCTAAGATCTCATGTAACCATGGTCTTCCGATCAGTAGCGTTGTATGGTGATTCCACATCAACTACACGAGAATAAAATTTCGAAGATAATCCTTTCGGTGAATTCGCATATGAACTTCTCCTTTTGGCTTATTTGCGGTACCATTAAAACCATAGATTTTGTACGTTGAAGGTATTAGATCTTCATCTTTTCCTCCCATAGTTTTATAAGTATGATAAAAAGAATGTTCACCGAACTCCCGTATCAATCAAAATTCTTTGATTGCCCAAGAATTCTCGGCTTCATCATCTTCATCCTCGCTAGGTTTTGGGTTGATCTCCAATCTTACCACCAATGGGTTGTCATGCATTTCTCCAGCCTCAGGTACTTATTCCGCGGTAAAATAAATGATCTGCTTCTGCCATTCTTCCAGTTGCGATGTCTTCGCGGTGTTCATTATTTCTTTGTCATTGGCATCCCTTGCGAAAACCCTGCTGAGAGTAATATCGTGGAAATCTTCAATTGTCTTGTACGAATGTACAATAGAGTTACAAAACAGATTTTTTGCTTTTGCCCCAACTTATATCACAAATGTTTCACGTTCTTTTATTGTGTTCGCCCTGTGAATTTCTGGAGGAGGTGGTAATGCTTGAGGTTGAGCTTTCCTTACTAAAAAATGATTTAATTTTCCCTGATTTATCATCCTGAGAATGATTCTCTTTATATTTCTACAGTCATTTGTTGTATGTCCATGGAAATGGTGATAAGAAAAAAAATTCATGGCTTCTCTCGCTTGGAGGCGGCTCCTTTCCCATGTTCCATGGTGTTGGTATATTTTCCATCAAAATTATAGCTTCCCATATTTTCTCCACGCTAGCATTCAGAGGTGGCATCTCGATTTCTTCCCATACTATCCTGCGGCTTCCTTGTCCCCTATGATAATTTTGCCTTTGACCTCCATAATTTTCTTGCGGCTGGTCAAGTCTTTGAATTTTGTTATTTCCACCACGGTTATAGAAATTTCTTTCTCTCTCGTATTCTTCTTGGTCACGACTCCCCATAGCTACTAGCTTTTGTTGATTATCACCCATTATCAACTCTGGTTGTCCTTGCGAGGTGCTCGCCACTGTATTTATCAACTTAGGTAACAAGCTTGCATTCACTGTATTTGAACTTGTGTTCGCAACTGGGTATGATTCCATCTCATTTTGTTTTTCCTCGAGAGCAATATATTCCTCCCGTAATTCTCGCAGCTCAGTCATTGTGATTGTGTTCTTAATTATGAAAATTTGAATGTATAACAGATTGGTTGCGAACATAGCATTAATGAATGATAAAATGAGATATCTCTCATCAACACGACCCGCCATGTCGCTACACATTGTCTTCCACCTCATGGTCAAATGTTTCAAACTTTCACCAACCCTTTGCTTTAATCCAAATACATCTTCAATGCCAGGTCGCGAGAAATTGTTACTTATGTACGCCCCTAAAAATATAGCCTGTAAATGATTGAAGGATGCTATAGTATTTTTTGGCAGGCCTTCAAACCATTTCAAAGCTTCTCCTGTTAAACTTGATGCAAAGTATTTGCACAATATAGCGTCATGATTTTCTCATTGTAATATACATCTCAAATAAGCTTTGATGTGTTGTATTGGACAAGTTGATCCATCAAAAATGCTGGTTAATGTAGGCAAATTGCATTTTTGGGGTATTCTTTCTAATTGTATTTCCCGGGTGAATGGGGTTTTCGCAGCTTCTTCTATAGCTTCCTCTAATTGTCTCCTACCTCCTTCTTTCTTATTATTTAACATTCCTCTCATTTCCGCTAGCTCTTTCAAAATTTGTTCATTTATACTAGAATTATCTTCCACTGGCCTTTTTAACTCCGCCTCTCTTCTTCTGCGTTCATATCCGTTTTGATTCTCTTGATCATCATTTTCTTCTCGTCTTTCTCTGCGATCTTCTCTTTCATTCCTTTCATGAATTCGCACACCATTATATCTCTCATTTTCTCCTCTTTGCCGTCTTTCAGTTCTCCTTAGTGTTCTATCGTATTCTTCATTGATATTAACATTATTGCGATTACGCTCACGCCTCCTTTCTCGATTATCATGATTTTTTTGGCGAATTGCCTCTTGTAGTTCTTGCTCTTCCATTTCTGCTCTTAGTCTTTCCCTCTTGCGAGCTAGATGCGCTTGTTCAGTATAATGTCTTTCAATTTCATCCTGAATTGCTCGGTGATTTCTTTGTACTTCTCTCCCATGTAATATTCTCCTTCCTTCTTCCTGATTTTCTCCATCCTCTTGATTATTTCGCCTCTGGCGGTGTCTATCTCTCTGATTTCCATCATTTTGCCCATCTTGGAGAGCTTCACCATGTTGGATATAATGATTTTCCCTTACTTCTCTTCTTTCGCGGCGTTCCTCATCTGCATTTTGTATTTCTTCTTGAATTTATTCATTAGCATTTTCTACAGGCACATTTTGTCTTACTTCTTCCCTTACTGATCTTGACCTTGTAGTGCTCCTTGACCTTCTGTTCTGTAACCTCATGTTTTCCATCCTTAGCTCATGATTTTACCTTGTCAGATTTGCACGTTCTTCTGTTTCTAACCGCCTTTCTTCGCGTATTGTTTGTCTCAATGCCTCTAACGCTGTAATCTCTTCGTTTTCATGAATTATTCCTCCAATCATTTCTTGATCTCTTTCCTATTTTCCATTACCTCCTAATTGCTGCTCTTCCCCTATTTCATCTACAGAATCCGATCGCCAAGTGTGTACGCTCAGTCTGTCATAATCCTCAGTTCTATTTTGTATTGGTGTATGCTGAATTGGCGATTGAACCCGATTTTCTCCATTATTTCTTGTGTTTGCTCTTGAAGATTCTCCCATTTCATTTCTTTCTTCTCCAGCAAGTCTTCTACTCCTTCTAACAGTTGTTGGTTGTTCTGATGTATGTCTTCTTCTTGCCATTTTTTAATCTTAATGAATTGTTGAAAATTATATGAAATTCTTTATCTACTACTTCAAATCCTTCCGAATCACAATATCAATCTTCACTCATCCCTGTTTCTAGCGCCATTATGTAGTTGCAGGAAATCCCACACTACACCCCTCACAAGAATCCTCACAATCAAATCATTTTAAGATGAACAATTATAATTTTTATTGATCAAACTCCAGAAATATTACAAAATGTAAAGGAGATAGGCTAAAGAATTACAATCACTCTAAACTTTCTCTCTCTTAATGACTTGCTCAACACTCGAAAAAGATCCCTCTTTTCCTTAAGCCTATTCGACTCTTTATATAGGACATTACATAGTGGGTGGTAGCTAAGCTGTCCTTTATTTTCGGGTATGACTTGCGAAGTATCGCAAATGTACAAATGTCAAATCTCGCAACATTCCTCGATCTCGCTACATCTTCACATCTTTCTCGTGTTTTGGCTGTCGTCATCTGTTACGTCGTTTTTACTTCCATCCCGCGATGTCTTCGCAGTGTGTCGTTTATGGATTTCGCGAGAATCTTGGTGTTGCGATATTCTGATCCTACAAAATAAGTAGCAAAATTGAGAGGATTCTTCTTCGGAAATACTACCATCTTGTGGCTGTTCTTATGTTTTCACCAGCTCTTATAGTCCAGGTGATTTAAGAAAAGATTGATGATTGTTCTGTAATTATATATTTCCGTTGCATTAGTTCATAACTCCAAGAGTGTAGTTGTATTTCTCATTGGTTAATTTTGTTTGGATTTTCCAGTCCAATTTCCTTGATTTAGCATTTGGTGCTGCTCTGGCTGTTTTCTTGATATTAGAAATTGTTCGACTAAGTATTCTCAAGAGATTCAATGTTTGATAAGTTATTCTTTATATTTTAATGTTGTTACACTTTTGTTACAGTTCTTTGGTAAACCCTTCCATAACCACAACTTGTGTAGGCAGGTATGGAAAATATGGCCTTTGGGGAAGCATATCAACCAGTTCATGAATGCGTTTACAGACCATCGCGACTCTGAGCTCCTTATTGTCAGGTATAACAGATTTGTCTTCAGATGGCGAGTGGTCTAATTCTGGATTAGTTTTGTTTTCCAATCCTTTTGTGTCATACTGATGTCAGTTTCTTACCGCAACCATTTTTCACTCTTGCTGGGATGTGCACTTCCTAAATGGTTGTCGACCGATTTCAACGATCGCCCGCTTGCCCCTTTCGCTGGAATCTTGAGCTTAGGAAGTGGAGATACAATGGTGAATCTTACTTTCTTTGTTACCATTACTTTGCATTAAAATATGAACGAGCTTGAGATATATGGAACATTTCCCCTTCTAAAGTTATTTAGTTTCTATTGGATTTGCTTTTATTTTGTCTTCAGGCATCAATGGTTGGATACAAGTATGGGGTTCTCAGGTGGAGCAAAACAGGCAGTGAGTAACTTTGTGATCTTTGAAGTTTAGTCATCAGTACATATTAACGGCATTGACGGTTTAGACCTGCTATTTTGTGTTACTTAATAGTAATAAGGATATTCTGCTCTTTTTCTTGTCAGAGAAATCTATTGAAGGTACTGCAGCGGGTATAACATCTGTTCTCCTTCCACTTCTAGCATCAACTGGTTTTATAATCTCCCAGGTAACGAAACATCGAATCTTATTTGGGTGGTATTATCAAATATGCATGTTAGTTATTCCAGCTACAATCAACTTTGAGGAACACAGGTTATTATGATGCTTCAGTGGACAGGTATGTATCCAAGTAGCTTGTGCACATCAATCTCAAGACTTAGGTTAACTTTGAAAATAGAAACCCGTTGATCATAATATGCATTTAAACTAGTGCCTTGACCCTTAACTTCATGCATTTCTATCAAAAACTTCTGGCTGAAAATGATTACAGTACGCCTTACTGTGAACTTCGCTGTATGTAAATTCTATTATTTTTTTTGCCTTACTGGACCTTTAGAAACACACCAATCATTTTCCTCAATTTTTGTAAGATTTAGGACTTCGACCAAATCATTTGTTTTCCCTAATCGTTGTTGAATGTTCTGATAATGCAGCACTGGATCTCCCTCCTCATAGTTGTGACTGCAAGTGGGTTATTAGAGGCGTACATAGCACAACTCGATAACGCCTTCATTCCACTTGTCTTCTACATCCTTTTCTGTTTGTGAGGAGACTTCTTTGGTTCATTTAATTATGTGCTTTTCTCAAGCACAATTTTTGTACATATTCTCTACTATCCCGCGGCAAGTCTGCTGTAATATGTAGTTCATATAGAGAATGAGATAACACCTTGTATAATTGTACCTGAAACTGAATAGTATAAAATGAGTTATACGAAAGTTTTGTGTCTCATGTTTTCTGTCCGTCTCCATCACCGTTTTTATGAAGATCTGATAGCCTTGAATAAATGTCTGCTGCACTAATCTGATACCCTGATAGCCTTGAATAACTAATCTGATAGTGACGTTAGTTGTGATTTCCCCAGCATGGATGCAGTTTGTTCAGGGGTTTCACTGTCATCCTTTGTTATGGTAAAAAAGTCTTTTCAGTGTTTTTCATCAATTTGGTGATTTAGGAAATTCAGTTGGCTCAATCTAAGCAATGGATGTCTAAATCGTTAAATCAAACGGCTCTGCACTTGTGGGGGGCAGACCAGGCTATCTGTCAATATGACTAATTTTGCAAGTACATAGTTTTTCGCAGGATACTGAATTTTGTGTTTGAAGATCCACTGAAAAGGCTCGCACTATGTATATATTGGGTCACTGTGATATGTGCATCAGTTTTGCGCTTTTATAATATCTCAGAAAGTAGCAAAATTGAGAGGATTCTTCTTCGGAAATACTACCATCTTGTGGCTGTTCTTATGTTT
This sequence comes from Papaver armeniacum, assembly GCA_023531295.1. NCBI lineage: Eukaryota > Viridiplantae > Streptophyta > Magnoliopsida > Ranunculales > Papaveraceae > Papaver > Papaver armeniacum. Next base: position 28,276 of record JAJJWW010014625.1, on the reverse strand, counting down.
TCACCAGCTCTTATATTCTAGGTGACTTAAGAAAGATTGATGATCGTTCTGTAATTATATATTGTTGTTGCCTTAGTTCATAACTCTAAGGGTGTAGCAGTATTTCTCATTGATTAAATTTGTTTAGATTTTCCAGTCCAGTTTCCTTGATCTAGCATTTGGTGTTGCTCTGGCTATTTTCATGATATTAGAAATTGTTCGAGTAAGTATTCTCAAGAAATTCAAAGTTTGATAAGCGACTTCTTTTTATTTTGTTGTTGCTACACCTTTGTTGTATTTCACTGGTAATGGTAAACTCTTGCATAACCTCAACTTGTGTAGGCAGGTATGGAAAATATGGCCTTTGGGGAAGCATATCAACCAGTTCATGAATGCGTTTACAGACCATCGCGACTTTGAGCTCCTTATTGTCATGTATAACAGATTTTTCTTCAGATGGCAAGTGGTCTAATTCTGCAGTATTTGTGTTTTCCAATCTTTTTGGGTCATGCTGATGGCAGTTTCTTACCGCAGCCATTTTTCACTCTTGCTGGGATGTGCACTTCCTAAATGGTTAGGAATTGGAGATACAAAGGTGAATCTTACTTTCTCTATTACCGTTCCTTTGCATACGCTGCACAGCTCGATAATGCCTTCATTCTACTGGTATTCTACAGCCTTCTCTGTTTGTGAGTACAAGACACTAGGAATTATTAGAAGATGAGCCTTATCTGGTTCGTTTAATACTGTGTTCTCCTCGAGCATAATTTTTTGTACATATTCTCTACTATCCCGCGGCAAGTCAGCTGTAATATGTAGTTCATATAGAGAATGAGATAGCACCATGTATAATTGTACCTGAAACTGAATAATATTAAATGAGTTATACGAAGGTTTTGTGTTTCCTGCATTCTGTTCGTCTCCATCACCATTTTTACAAAGATCTGATAGCCTTGAATAACTGTCTACTGTACTAATCTGATAGCCTTGAATAATTGTCTGCTGTACTAATCTGATAGCCTTGAATAGCTAATATGTACTTGTTTTTCTTTGTTCAAAATACAATTAACTGTTTGAGCCGAGTTTTTTACAGATCCAAAACAAGAAAACTGATTGAACAGGGTTTTGCTTATAAAACACAGATTACAAGTCAAAGAATTTGACATTGCGAAAATGAAAAATTCCAGGGTTAGCAGGGGGATATTTTAGAAACCAAAAATTTGAGGGAACATTGAATTGAATTAAGCTTGATAGTGAAAAGATCCTTTGCCCCATCTAAATCTCATCATAAACTACATGCACATATTCCGTATTAGCACTGCATGGCAATCACAGCAAAGGGTTTCCTTTAACTTTAAGAATGGTTTACAGAGCAACATTCGAACAATAAAATTGTAAGAAAAAGAAAATATTGGCCACCCTGTAATTTGCTAAGTTCGCCAGCTGGATACAACTAGAAAAGTAAAGGTAAAATCAATCCAACGGGTGATGGGTTAATCTAACGGATCCAAATGTGCTTGCTTATTTAGCTCACCCGCAAAACGGTGCGGGAGAGCACTGCTCTTCTCGCTCCCCTGATAATACTCTTCATCTACAACTACCACCAAGCAAGTACACGGTATCTAATTTCTTGTCCAAAAACACAGTACACGCGTCCAGTATACCTGCTATAAGTGTCCATGTGCCAGTGCATCCCTAAAGCAAAAGTTTTGAAATCGAAGTGTATGTCTTTGTTACCCACTAGAACTCTAGTTTGGTATTGGCAGTGAGTTTAAATTTCATTTTGTCAGCTGTGCCAGTGAGAGTGAAATTGTGCCGTATACACATCATGTTCAAGTACTTCTACGTAAAAAAGAGGAAGCAGAAAACTGCTCTGAGTAGCAGAAGTGGCTTCTCAAAAGCTAGACTAAAACAAATTCTTTTTCCAGAAGCAATCTTAACATCTTATGTAAACTTCTAAAACCCGTTAGACTCGTTGCATAGGACTTGCCGCTCTACACACGCTAGTATTATGAAGTCCATCTCTTTAAATTCTCGAGACAAAGGCATACACACACAATTACCTTAATGGAGATGAATCCTGAAATCTAAAATCATTTATATGGATGATAATATTTTCATGAGATTAAGATAACTCGGAGTATCGTTTGTGGAGTATATTATCAAACTTATTTCTTACCCTCTGCTTAACCCTGATTTGTGGAGCTCAGTTCCACATAAATAAGGACAACATACTACCAAACACCTTCCATCAACAACAAACACCATGTAATGGGTTTCTTTGAAGTAAGACAGTAAAATAACACAAGCTCTGCATCACCATGTGAAGCTTTATCTCCAAACAAATTCAAGTATTTTAAAAGAACAAAACAATATAAACCCTTAAAGTTGAAGGTGAGAGATAGTACTCGAGTTGTAACATCAAACCCCAAAACCAAACCTACACAACATTGGGTCCCAAATGATAAAAGCTCTAACAGCTTAACTCAAATTTGTTCTTTCCTTTCCTTTTTTATTCAGTTTCCAGCAAAGAGTATTTCACCAAGAAGAAATAAAAATCATTACAGTAATGAAAACTTCAACAATCCCTGGCACTTCTTTTCACTTTCTCATCAATGTATGTATATTTTCTCATTCATTGCCGACAAAATATATCTGGCAACCAGTTCACTTATGAAGCATATTTTTATTACGGTACGCATCATGCCAACAGAAAACATAACGAGAAACAATGACCAACAAAAATAATGTGCAAATTCTTTATGTAACTCAATAAATTTCTTGTTCCTAGTTCCTACTTTCGACACATTTATCTCTTCCAGTTCACTGAGGAAGTAAAGAAGAAAATGGTAAAAATACCTCTTCTTATAACAGATGTGACTCAACAACAGCTCGCCCAAACTTTTCATGAACATCTTTGGGAGTTTCAATCTGAACAAAGAAAGTTTAACAGAAAAATCATATTCCATAGTACAGATTGCAAATGAATTTGTCAAAGAATTGTCAGTGATTTAACTCATTTGATGCAACTTGTCTTATAGTGTACCACTTACCGCATTTAGATCTTTAAAAAGTGCTTTAACTGTGTTATGGGGGTTCCTTGATCCCACAACCTACACGAAACATCGAACATCAGGGATGAACACCAAATTGTGAAAAAAGATGCGTTAAGAGTCGCACAAGGTCATATATTTGATGGTTATTTACCTTTGAATTGACATTTTTGAAACCGGCTAGATTTAGGACGAGTTCAACAGTTTTGCCAGCTTTAATCCCTGTTGTGGTAAGGGCGGGCCATAGATATATCTAGGAAAAGAAACAAGTCCTAGTCCAGCATTTTAGGAAATCAAGGGAGAATAAACAAGTTATTTCTAAGTTAGGAATGCGAGGAGAGGGAGAAGGAGAGGGGAGAAATACGCCTATACGCGAACCTTTGTTTTCTTATACTCGGTTTGCACTGCATGTGTAATCGTGTGTTCCTCGTGTCGCTCTACATAATGAAGTTTCTGGAAGCATCTCTCATATGCCTGAGAATCACAAAAGCAGTTAGCAACTGAAAAAATGAGATGATCAAAAGATATAAAAAAGAGTTAAAAAATGCATACAACAATATTAAGAAGAAAAACAACTCCTGATAAAAAATGCATACAACAATATCAAGGAGAAAAACAACTCCTAAAGATAAATCGAGCCATTAAGAAAGATAAGGATCTTTTATCAGTTATTTCTTTTCCTAGTAGGCTAAGAAGTAATTATCTAGTGTTCTGCTCATGTGAATAACCTGATAAACTCATAAAAGTACCTGAACTTTATACAACTATTTTTAACTACAGTTTACGAGAGTAGTGTTCTGATAATGTGACAGGTGTCTGTGTTAGAAGTTAAGCAGAAAGAGTAATAGGGCAGTACTTGTGCCATGAAAATGTCTAACCCTATCTGAGATGGTATCGACCCTACTTGAGGTACGAAAACGAATATAAAGCAGTTGTATTACTAGACTGGAGAACTTAATACCTTTTGAAGTGAAATGGGAGCCGCTGGACCTTTTCCCTTTGCAAAACCAATGACTCCATTGTAGTTCCCACAAACTAACATAGTTGTGTACTTGAAAATTTGTCCACCCTAGAACACAGAGGACGACAGAACAATTATCGGCAAAATAACCAATACAGAACGCGAGTAATTTGACAAAATATAGCTTTCATACCTTAGTTACTTTACATGTTCAGTTCATATCAACTAATCGCGTATCAAAACCTTGACATAATAGAAAAACATTAGCAGGGAAGAAATACTGATAGACATCAAGAAATTTGGAATGCAGTATTAAGCGCTGCAAAATGTATATGCATAAAGTTCCCATTACAGGTTTCAGAAAGAAAAACGTAATTATGATAACAACAATGACACAATATCAGCTAGGCAGACTTCCGTCAAATGCCATATAGACTTTATCGATAAAAAAAAGGCACATATATGCAGCATTAGACCAGAAACATTCAATTTAAGCTTTGCGAGCCTAAACTTGAACCAAAGCTGAATGCCAAAATACTTCCAAAAGACAACCAATGACTAGAAGTAAGATAGCCAGGACCATAAATCAAAATGAAACGGATATGTTGCAGACTCTTGACTTCTTGAGAAAAACCTACAGAACCTACCATTGTTTAGCTTCAATTCCAGAAATGGAAATTGACTCTAACTAACTTATTAATTCTTATGGTTGCATGTCTAGCGTATACATATGCAACTCCGTCATAATAATCAAATAAAATGGATGAAATGTGCAAGGGAAAGGCTAGGTGCATCCTTTTCCATCCTATAGTCAAATGAAAATATCTGCATACTTGCCGATGCAACAAACGATTGCACAACGAAATTCGGAAATGAGTTAACCCATATTAACCATTGGATATTAGAGCATTGTTTATCTAATTCTAATAATCATTATCAGATTTTTTAAATGGAATTTAAAAGTAACCTTATATGAATACATACAGAGACATACAAACATACTTTCCTGTAAAGTGGCCTTCTTTTCTCCTCGGTTAAACAATTTCTCTCCTCTGCGAGTTCTTTAATCTCCTCCTCCAAAACCCTCCCCTTCTTTCCAAATGTATGATCCGATGCCGCTAACTTCTCTTCAAGCTTGCTGTCAATGGCATTGATCTTCTCCATCAATATATCATCCTTATAATCAATGAAATCTTGGTCCTCATCATCATCCCCAAACCCTTTAATCAATTGCCTTTCTTTGTCAAATCCTCCTGAATGCTCTACAGAAACATCCGCATTGCCTCGTCCTTTATCGTGCTGAATAAATCCAGAATTTGTAGGATTATTAGGATCATAAGTCTCTTTCCACCGTACCATTATCATGGCTCTATTCAGTTTCTGAAGAATCATAAACCTCTTTTTCCCAGTCGCGTCTTTCAAACGGTTCATCAGCTCTCCTATAACCCTATACTCAGATGGAAGTTGCAGATGCTTTTGCTCAAAGTGGTCAATTTTATGCATCCAGTTTTGAGCTTCGTCAAGGGTTTCTAAAAAGAAAAGAAAAGGCATAAATGATTGATAATAAAGTACTTCACATACTGATACTCTCAACACCATAAATATACTAGAAACTCAATTATTAGAACCATTCAGTTTCTTCCAAAACAAACCAAAATGTGTTAAAAGATATTCAACTGTAACCCATGAATGCGTGAAGCCACCAAGTTCAGCTGGAAGGCAAGTGGAGTGCATCCCCCTTGCCATGCCCCTCCACCGAGGAGTTGGTTCACACCTTCTCCTCAAGCCGAAAAATGAACACAAGGAATGCCATTTTAATCAAGTCATAAACATTCGACTAATACAATTCTCAAGCTCTCTAATATAAGAAAACAATCCAAATGTACCTCATCTAAAGAAATATCCTATAACATATGACTAAGTAACTAGAAAAGAGACAAATTTTACCAGAATGAGCAGGTGAGTAATTCAGCATGACAGTTACATTTCTTTTCAAATTCATCGGATCGTTTCTGAACAGCATCAGGTTCCCATCTCTCATAAACTTCACTTTCTGAATCAGTTGGTTCTTCATGTTGCCCAAGTGGCCCTTTCTCTTTAGCATTTTGCTTTTCAAGTTTCTCAATCATTGGACCAACGCTCATATAATCTTCTTCTTTTTCTGCATCATCATTATCATCAAGCAAACCAACTTTTCTTTTCTCATCTTTCTCTTTTTGTTTCGCCGCCCCCGCCTCCTCTAGAAGTTTTTGGATTACTCTATCGCTAGAAGGGGCAAAAGATGAACTGAATCTGTAATGAGATAATGATATATTTGATTTAAGCATTTGGAAATGATGAATTTGGGGGCTAGAATTTGAAATTTTTCTGCATAGATTTTTGTGAGTGCTAGGGTTTTTTGAGGATGATAATTTTAGGAGTATCCGTGACCATGTTCCTCTCGATTTGCTTATTGATGCGGCCATTGTTGTGTCGAGGAGATGTCTCACTGCACCATTTGACAGAGAAGGAAAGAAACAGAAGTATAAATCTCGTAAAACCCTTGAGAGGAGAAAATTGAGGGTCTAACTCGGTGTCAGATTTGCAACTCAGATGAAGGATACACAACTCTCACAACTCTCTCAAACTCTCCATTAGAGGGATGGCAACGGGGCGGGTATGGGGCGGGGCCGTAAAATATTTGTGGTTTCCTTTTTCCACAAATAGCTAGGGTTTGCAAAAAATTGTATTCCATAAATGTATTAGTTCATGAACAACCGATTTTAGAACCGTAACCAGCTCATGTACGCATACCGGTTTGCATACCTAAGTGGTCGGACTAAGTTTGGGTTCGCCGTACGCATACCACCAATCTTAGTAGAATTCCGGAACTTGAACTTTACGCCAGTACGCATACCGGTATGCATACTTAAGTTCCCGGACTTCACTTAACCAATGAGTACGCATACGGGTATGCATACCATGGTTCCAGGACTATCACCAAACCAAGCAGTACGCATACGGGTATGCATACCATGGTTTCGGATATGGTCAACATATATGCAAGTACGCATACTATGCTATATCCAATCATGGCTAGTCGTTCTAAACTCCATTTTTAATCATTGAAACTTTCTTAGAGGATGACAATAGTTGTTTTCCCCGAACCATTAGCATTAAAGCGATTTTCAAGTTATTGAAAATAATCAATACAAAACATTTCAGGTTTACATCAAATGATTGTATCACACAAATCATGTAAGATGTTACCCAACAATTTTCACATGATCATCTTTTGACTTGCGTCAAGATAAGATGAACTTGGATAAAGAGAAATCTTACCAACACATATTTCGAGAAATGTAAGCGAGTTAAACTCAGCTCGAAATATCAAATGTGTATAATCGAATACTATATAGTAATACGACTTTTGTCTCAAGAAGGGAGATAGAGTAGAAATAAACTTTCTGAATGATATATGAGTTTCAGTCTCCACATACCTTTTGTTGATGAAGCAATATCTCCTTAGTAGTTCTTCATCTTTAATCGATTAACGTCGTGAAGTCTACAGTTCAACTACACACTTTATCCTAGTTCGAGACATTACTATAAGTAGACTATAAATCAAGAATTATAGTTTTGATCACTAAACTTGACAAACAATCTTGAGATAGCAACGTTTGCGAGTTCGACCGAGCAGTGCTCTAACACCTCTAAAGGAAAATATTATCGTTTCATAAAAAAAATAACATATATGATAGTCTTGCACCGGTTTGTTTCTTGAAAGGAATTTTCTTTTTAGATAAGCTAGAATTTCAGTTTTGGTAACAAATATGTTATTTTGTTTTAATAGACATCATTTGAAACTATTATCCACTATATAACAATAATAAATATTTTGTTATGTTGTACGTGATACCACAAGTATCACATATATATAAATGATATCCATATGTATTCTTAAGTCCACGAATAAAAATAGGTTTTTTTTATAAAAAAAAAAACTCTAATAGTTTCGTTGCTTATCATATACTCAATCTTAAACACTTTAGGAACGGGTATCAGTTTATACTCGATCTTAAAATGGGTATAAGTACATAGTCATTCTCATAAAGTGTACAGACTCATTATGGCTAGGAATTACTAAATTTCTAGCCGTAAATGAACTATGTTTAGGAGTTCTTCTAGGAAATGATGAACTCCTAGTCGCAAGTGACTCTGGAAATACAAAATTCTTGTCATACAGTTTCTAGTTGTAAATAATATTTTCGAAGCCGTAGAATATATAACGACTAGGTTGTAGTCTTGATTTGTAGACGCAAGTCTTACCTATGGCCGGGAAATGATAAACTCCTACCCATAGGATGCTCTTCGTTGTATCTAAAAGTTAACTCAAATTATTAATCTATCTTTACCAGTAATACTTAATTAGTTTAGCTTATTAAATTTATTAACTCAAATTAATTAAGTGCATATTAGATATTATCAAAAAAAATAAGATAATGGATTATAGAGTTCATTATATAATACAATATTTGTCATCTTGTCAATCCTCAAAACTTTCATTCTGCAGCCTCACTATGTAATAAACTACATCACGATTATTGATATCTTTCCGAACATCTTGAGGATCTTTAGAGAACTAACATAGTAAGACTACGAAGGTTATTCCGTAATTTTAAGAGAGTCGAGTGTAGCTTAATATTGTGATCATGATGCAAATAATACCATAAATCCCCCTCATTTTCAATTTTTTCTTAAGAATTAACGTCACAACCCCCATCAAATTGAAAAATAATGAGATCAAGTTTAAGCCACCAAAAGTCCAGGAGAATGTTGGATGGTCCAACTTAGCTTCTTTATCTGCACTCTATATATAACCAAGACTATTGTCTGAGACTGCTAACAAACCAAAATTGACTGTTAACATCTTAGAGATGAAATCTTCTGGTTTTGAAGATTTTCCATACATTTTTTTACCGCCCATCTCCTGAAAAAGAAATCGCAAGGAAAAAAAATATCCTTTAAAGCATTTTCATTTCTTAACAAATAAAAGCAGTACTTAAATTTGATCATATTACTACCTCGTCATAATCATTTTTGTCGTGTGTGCTTCAGTGATTCTTTTATCTCATTTAATTACCAAAAACAGTGAATAAAACATCATAATTGAGAGTAAAATGATGCCTAAGAGGTAATAATACAACCTAAAAACAACGTCAACGTAAGTAATTAGCATGCTTAAGATCATCATATATACATTTATATGTAACTATGTAATGAGTAATTATTTTCCTTTACGTTATGTATGGCATGTTTTGAATGCTGATGTCATATTTCGATATTCCATGCATACTTACTGGAATAAACTGTACTGCACGGGAGTAGTCATACCAAAACCGTTTTTCTTCTATTAAAATAACTCCTAAATGATCAAAGCTTACATAAGTATATTTTTAATAAAAAAATACTTTTGTTGTCAAACTAAGATTCTCAAAAAGATTTTTAACAAATTAACTTACTTTTTAAATTTTAAATATTTTTTATTTTATATTTGAAGGGTAGCGAACCCATCATCTGAAGGATTTCCGCTTTCTTCACTTTCACCAACTCATCGACCAAGTAGCCGAGATGCTTCCCTAACTAACCACATTTACAAAATAAAAATAAATAGAATACTCAAATAAATGTCAATATTTTTATTAATTTGGGACTTGTATACGATGAAGGCCTAAATCAGGTTTAAGTCATTTGAGTCATGAGGTGATTTCAGAGTATATAAATGACTTACTTTTAATATATTGAGAAAGTCAATATTTATTTTTTATTTAAATATTTATATATTTGTAGATGAAGAATACAATGGAAAATCAAATATTGAGATAATTAAAGTTAACGATCTTTATTTATGTTTTTTTCTTCCATATCCAATTTTATTTATGATCTAATTATAGGGAACCCAATCAATGTAAAGTCATAATGAAAAGAGGCTACAACTTTTACATCCGTCGGATGTAAGAATTATAACTTCTTTTATTTTTTTTGTGAAAATCACATTTGATGGATTTTCTCAACATATCAGTAGCAGGACACTTATGTACTTTGACATCATCTGATAACTAAGCTGACTTAAAACCAATTAATTGGTGCTCAACATAATGGGTCCCAAATTAATAATAATAGTTTATTTACTTTTCTTTTTTAAATAATTTTTTTAAAGAAAATTCTATTTAGGGAAAATCTTTTAAATGTGTAGAAAAAGAAAGTTATTAAAATTACAAATTTTAAAAATAAATTAAATTAAAGTAAACAAATTTTATTTTATTTTTAAATATACTTGTCTAAGCTTTGATGATATAAGAGTTAATTTAATAGAAGAAAAATAGTCGAGGGATAACCCTCTTATGTCGTACAATAAATATATATGGATTTTCAAGATATGACACGAGTATTCAAAATATGTCATACATGGCCTAACAACAAATGATCGCCCATTACATCTAGCTATGATGATTCTAAGCATGTTAATTCGTTATATAGCCGTTGTTTTAAAGTTGTGCTACCAGTTACTATATGTAACATTGTGATAGATTGTATTCTCTATTCTGCCAATATTAATAATTAAGTAGCTGAGCTTGGGTAAAGTCTCAGACATCGAAAAAATATATCAGCCCATTGATTCCATTTTAAGTAAATATATAGGTATCGGGATGAAGAACTAATAGTCTTTCTGAATGTTTTATGAGAATTTCTTAAAGGAATATTGATAAGATAGTTTTTCATGTTTTTTATCCCATTTTTCTAAATAAAACTACTTCCAATTTATTAGAATCGTATTACATGTAATATATGTTCAGTCTTATGCAGTGCCTTTACGGTACGGACTATTTATAGTCTAGATGATTAAACTGGTTTCCACCTAAAACCCTAGTCACAAAATCTAAGAAACCATGGAGTTGGATTTCTTATAATTTATAAAACTAATAATCAATATAGAAAATATTAAACCGATGGCGTCGTATTCCTCTATTTCTATGCTTCAATGGCCTTAAAAGGCAGTTTTCCAAACAGCCTATGTCCGTTCTCCAACCAGTGCCTTTTCTAGAAATAGCTTGTGTCGTAACGGCACGACATGAGACAAGATAATTTTTGGTTATAATGATTTTAATAATTAATACAAACTATGGTAAGACTTAGTTTGACCCATGAAAACTTGTATCTATGAAAATCTTAGATATTATCCAAATAATTATAAATTCGGAGACACTTGCAACTAATTAAAATAATAGTTTCTGATAATGGTCTGTGATGTTTTAGAAATGTGAAGTTCAAATTGTAATGAAGGGGTATGAACTGAACTAGAAAATTGTTGTAGTATAGCTTAGTTGGTTGAGCTGGTGGTATTGGTTTGGGATTTAGGATGAGCTTAACTGAGTTGGTGGAGAATTAAAATCATTTGGGTAATACTGTCTGAGAGACAAATTGAAGGAATGGTAGTGTTTTGTATTGAAATGAGATACAAGTGTAAGTAAGGGAGCTAATGGTTGTGTTGAACTGAACTTGAGTAGGCCTGCACATAACCGAACCGATAACCGCACTAACCGCACCGTAACCGCACCGAGATAATAATCCAACGGTCGGTCACGGTTTTAATTTTGTTAACCGTTAGATCTTCGGTGCGGTCAACGGTTTTACCCATAACCGCACCCTAACCTAACCGAAAAACCGATTGATGTAGACCATAGATCTCATATGTGTAGTAGATCCTAACCGCCTATACATAATATATATACAAACTTATCTCAAACACTAAATCTAATTCTGATTTCACTTCTTCTTCAAAACCCAGTTCATCTCTCTCTTTCAATAGCACCACCACCGGCCGTCCACCTTCTTCTTCTTCTATGCGCCCTAAATTTTCTATTCAGACTCTATGCCTTAACTTTCCCAACTCGTCTTTACCATCTATTCACCACCTCCATCACCGATTCACCAAGAACAACCTCAACGCCACCACCACTACCGCCTTTCACCAACACCTGCTTCTTATATTTCTTCTCAAGATTAACATTGACTTCTCTTTTGGTTAACAGTGAGTTTTTTTTTTCTTTTCTTTTTCTTTTGTTGTTGTTGGATTTATAAAGGTTTAAATGCTGCTATGAATTGATTGCTTGTGAGAATTTGAAGTGAAGTTCAATTGGTATTTTTTGAAGAAGTTTTGGATCTGTAAGATGAGAATTAAAATCATTGTTTATATAATTAGATTGGGTTTGTAAATAATTTTGTATAAATCTTTAAGTTGGGTCTGAAATTATAATTTTGTACGAATTCTTAAGTTGGGTTTGTAATTTGATGATATGTAATACACATCCATTAATTGAGATTTGAGAAACAGATGCATGAACAGTCTTTTTTTTCTTTTCTATATGAGTCGGTTAAAAACCGATAGAAACCGTAACCGAATCGGGACGACTCGGAACGGTTAAAAACCGAACCGAATATTACTGAGTTCGGTGACGGTTTTAAATGTGCTAACCGCACTACACACGGTTAGGTGAACGGTTTTACCAATAATCACACCGAACCGAATCGTGTGCAGGCCTAAACTTGAGTGTGCTTATGAGATGTTTGAGCAGAAGTTGATTGTAATGATGTTAGCAGTGGCCTTAGTGAAATTTGAAGTTTATTTGATTGATTGAATTGATGCTTTATTAGATTGAAGTTGAACTTGAGTTAGAGTTGTAGAATTATAGTTACAGCTGTGAGAAGAACCTTTGGCCAGTCAGATTGAACTTATTCAGTATGATTTAGTTGACTCAAACCATCTGACTGAGTCGAATCGGTTTGACTCAGAACCGGCTCAGTGAGCCAAAACCAGACCTGACCTTGACCGAGATTTTGGACTTTGACCTGACCTTAGACGTTGACTGTTAGAGACTCGTTGACTGTTAGATTGACTGTTAGAGACTGTCAGTTGACCAGATGGACCAGTCCTAAAATTAATGGGATGGAGTAGTAGACTTGGGCTTAGGACTAGTTATCTTATGTTGATGATTTGGACCCCTTATGGTAGGGGTGAGCATGGGCCGATATGGACCGGATTTCACTTCATCCGCACCCAATCCAATACATTACGAATTTCAAATTTGGCATCTGCATCCAATCCAACATCCAACGGATGCACGGATTAATAGATTGGGTGCGGATAATCCAATGGATTTGTGTTCGTTAAAATTTATAATGAAAAAAATAAAGCCCATATAGATGACTTCTTATAGAACGTATACATTTTATATATGTATATAAATATAGAAGTGCCATGGACAACACTCCAACTCTCCAAGCAAACACCTAAAAATTCTAAAACTATACATGTATGCTCTAGAAACTATATAAATGCGCTTAATCTAATGGGTATAGATGTCCAACGGATTTTCAAGGTTGTATCCGGGTCCAATCCGTAATCCGTTGGATTTAAAAAATTCCATCCGCATCCAACCCATTAGCGAACGGTCCGGGCTTCCATCCGCACAAATACGGTTGGTCCCAGTTAAATCCGCGAATTACGGATAAAATGCTCACCCCTACCTTATGGTCCGAATTGGCCCTTGGCTTATTCTAGAACCATATTTTGGGGACTACTCAAAAATGGTGGGGGACTAATTTGTGATAGGAATGTCAACCCTATACTTATAAGGGGTGTCCTAAGGTGTGGAAATGACTAACCTACCCTTTACCTATATATATATATAATCACCTCCTCCCATCACCACCACCTATTTATATATAGCCACCTCCTCCCATCACCACCGCCACTTACCACCACCAACCACCACCTACCACCACCGACCACCACCACCACCGACCACCTCAAATCACCACCACCGCCACCTCTATATATAGCTTAATTTAAATCATTAACAAAACAAAATCAAAATCAAAATCAAAATTATAACAAACTCATTACTTTTCATTTGTTTTCCGTTGAAAAAATGAGAAGTAATCATCAAAATGAGTTGAAAATGGAAGTTACAGAGAGAAGTTCGGTTAGGAATTATGTGAAAATTTTTGTCGAACTAGCCGAACTCAACTTTAATGGAGGTTTTTGTTTTCAGAGAACAATTCGGTTACGTCGAGAAAAAAAATGTCCAAGCCGAACTTGCAGTTCGGTTACGTCGCAAAAAGTTCGATTACGCCACAAAAAGTTCGGTTACATTGCAATTTTTTTCTCCTAACCGAACTTTAATGGAGGTTTTTGTTTTCAGAGAACAATTCGGTTACGTCGAGAAAAAAAATGTCCAATCCGAACTTGCAGTTCGGTTACGTCGCAAAAAGTTCGGTTACGCCACAAAAGTTACATTGCAATTTTTTTCTCCTAACCGAACTTTTCTTTGAAAAACCAGCATATTGAGTTCGGTTACGTCGCAAATTTTTTTCCTAGACGAACTCCTAGTTCGGTTACGTCGCAATTTTTCTTCTCCTAACCGAACTTTTCTCTGAAAGAAAAAACTCCATTAAAGCTGAGTTCGGCTACCTATGTTTTCAGAAATATTAACCGAACTACACTTGCAGGTGAGTTCGGCTACCTGTTCTTCAGATTTCGTAATCGAACTTTTTTAACCAAACCGAAATCAATTTATAAATTGTTCATTTTTAGGAATGTTTTGGCCAATTCAAGCACCATTAACTAAATTTGAAGTACCCGTGAGTACCCAAAACATCATACTCTTGTTGTGGCTCTTAAAGAAAAAGATCTTAATTTTTTTTCTTCCAAAACCCTCATCTTCATTATCATCTTCATCTTCTTCTTCTCCCTCTCAATAATTCTTCTTTTGAAAAAAATCAACTTATTAATTTAATCTCACTAATCATTAATTAACTCACTAATCATTACACTAATTTAATTACTAAGCGCAAGTTTGGTATTAAAAAAAACTTAGATAAGGGGTGACTCATTATTACTTCTAATATCCACCCCAAAAGTTGGAGAGTAGTCCCCCACCATTTTTCAGTAGTCCCCAAAATATGGTTCTTATTCTACAAAGTTGTAGATATTCATGAGACTTAGCTAATAGGTTATAAAACCAACCTAATTGAATTATTAAACCTTAGATATGCTAAAGATAGATAATAAAAAAGGTGTAGAACCATAAATGTGTTTAGAACCATTAGATAGACTTGTATGATTCTTGTGTGAGCCATTTTGGCTAGATTCTTAGAGTTCTTGTGTGATTAACAGTTAGTCTGTATTAACAACGATGACGAACTCTCTTGTATTCATTATTGTTTTACAAATCTATCTTGTGTTAAATTCGTGCATTGTTTGATTTACCTTCCGAAAGTTCTATTGATTCTTTTAATATTTCCATCGTTTGGAAAGGAATTGAAATGCTTTGTTTGTGATTATGAATGTTGTGGGAAATAAGAATTTCCATCTGTGGTATATAGGATACGCTCCTTCACGTTTTCATTGATACCTACTTACTTTTAACTCTTATGCAATGGTTAGGGCGATACACCACAGTATTATTATCTAGGTGTGGAACTGGTTGACACCATATTATACATTCAAAAGAAGGAGTTTGTCCATATACATGACTGTTTATTTGAGTGTTTAGTATGAGATGTGTGCCCCAAACTTTATATATCCAGTATTCTATGGCTAGGGCGATACACCGCAATATTATTCTTCCTTTATATCCAGTATTCTATGGCTAGGGCGATACACCGCAATATTACACGGCTAGGGAGATACACCTCAATAGTATTCTTTAGTATTGTGCGGGCAACACATGTCTCATACATGGATGTTTGTTGTTCTTTTAAATTACTTTGAAAAAGTTATACATAGTGGTTTACTGTATTCCGTGTTTTCATCAGTTTTCAATGATTACTTGAAAGTTAGTTGTTATTCCTACTGGGCACCCCTTTTAGGGATGATGTGCTCACTCATTCCCACTTTCAGTTTCAGAGACAGATCAGAGTTGCACAGTGGAAGCTTCGAAGAGTTGAGTCCGATAGTTAGTTAACTTTGGCTATGATTATTATGTTGTTTATTCTATTTGTATATGTATCATTTGAGAGGACTTCTTGTATATATGTATATTTCAGAGCAGGGCTAGTTTTTGGGTTAAGTTTTGTAGCAGATTTCTTAATTGAATGCTAAGTATATGATTTAGATTCCTTAGTGCCTCTTTATTTAGTTAATCTCTAGGATTAGTCAGCTGCTAGCTTTGGGGGCGCTACATATGGATACGAGATCGAGACAATACAACAACAAGATAACTTGTGTGATTGACTATGGATACAAGATTGAGACAATACAACAACAAAGTGTGTTACTTGATAGCAGGTTCGGTAATAACCAAACTCTATAGGGTCACTATCAAGTATTACGGAATTAATGTTTACTTAATTATAATATAATAATTATAATGCGGAAAACAGTTATCCCGTCGATACTTGATCTAGCCTGAGTGAATCTTATATCAGAAGAGAATATTCTCAAGCATAAACAAACTAGGTTCAATCAAAGTTTCAACAATCGTTAGTCAATCAAATCAAATTGAAAACTAATAACACTGCAACTATCTAGTTTCCCACCAATGGTACTCGAAGAGTTTTTTGATCCCACGTAAGTCTTTAAACGAGTGGTCGTAAGAGATTTCACATAATTATGATACTTTCCTCTCCGAATAGATGGCTCCACCAGAAACAACAAGAAATGAAGTTTGCCTAGATCTTAGGATAGTTTTCCAGAAATGCAAACTTAGGTATTTATAGACCAAGGATATTTGGACACCAAGGAATTTCCAAAACCGAAAATATTCTCAAGATATCCAATGAATGCTCAAATTCGATTTTCATAATTCCAATAAATATTGGTCCAATATTTTTCGAATTCTCTCAATAAAAAATCTCCAATTAGTAAATGCACATTACTAATATTTGTTTTCTAGAGTATGCATTAATTGCTGGCAATTAAAGCCTTAACTAAAAGATTATTAATTTATTTCGGCACAGGATCACCTTGAGTACCAAATAATATCTTTGAACAATAAATGATAAGAGTTACTGCTCGTGTTCAAAGTATGTTCACATCTTTTCACTACAAATCCTTATTTCATATTTACATGGATTTGCTTCTTGGAATCGGCTATACCACACTTCCAAACAAGTATTCTAAGACTACTATGTGAATGCTCATACCAAATCACAATGGTTAGTTCTGATCGGTCCTACCAAGTCACATACATGGGTTAGGATCGGTTATACCAATCACTAGGATCGGTTCTACCTAAATATGGTACCTACTTGTGGGTCACACCAGTCACTAGGACCGTTCATACCAATTACAAGGATCGGTTCCATCTACATATGGTATATACTTGTGATCGGTCATTCCAGTCACTAGGATCGGTCATACCAATTACAAGGATCGGTCACACAACTCTTATGATCGGTCACACCAATTATAAGGATCGATCATGTTAGAGCACTGCTCGGTCGAACTCGCAAGCGCTGCTATCTCAAGCTTGTTTATCAAATTTAGGTTATCAAAACTATGTGTCTTGAGTCTACTTATAGTTATGCCTCGGATTAGGATATAATGTGTAGTTGAGCTTTAGACTTCACGTCGTTCATCGATTGAAGACGAAGATTTACTGAGGGGAGGTTGGAGTAAATTCATCAACAAAAGGTATATGGAGACTAAAACTTATATATCACTCAGAAGTTTATTTTATTCTATCTCCTTATGAGACTAAGTCGTATAGCTATATAGACTTTTATATTATACACATTTTATATTTCGAGCCGAGTTTATCTCGCTTATCTATTTCTCAAAATATGTATTGGAAGCTTTTTGCTTTAGCTATGTTCATCATTATTCTTGACGAGTTTAGATGGAAATAATTTATTTGTTGGAAACTAAATAATAAGTCAAAATATGATCATGTGGAAATTGCCTTGAAACATCTTACATGATTTGTGTGAGACAATCATTTGATGTCGACTTGGAAAGTTTCGTATTGATCATTCAATCACTTGAAAATTACTTATGAGTTAATGGTTTGTGTGAGACAATCATTATCGTCTTTTAAGGATGTTTCAATGATTTAAATGAGAGTTTAGAACAAAAACCTTTGTCTGGATACAACACAGTATGCATACCTAGTATGCAAACTGTTTTGGTATGATTCAGGTCCGGGAGCCTTGTTTGCATACCTAGTATGCGAACAGTTTTAACTGTTAAGTTTTCGGGAACCAAGTTTGCATACCAGTATGCAAACGGTTCTACCTGAGTCAGGTCCAGGACTACAGTTTGTATACCCGTTTGCAAAACGGTTGGACAAGACCAAAGTCCTGATGCTATAGTTTGCGTACCAGTTTGCATACTTAGTGGTTGAAGTTCTAAAATTGGTTAAGTATGTTTTTCATACTCATGAACAAATACATTTATGAATTAAGGAATGCAATCTTTGCAAACCATGGCTTAATGTTCATGAATTGATTCTTATATAAGTACTTTGTATAATTACAAATCAATCTGATTTTGTTTCAATTGGTTTATAAATATTTCTGTGAGATAGTGAACAATTGAACAACTCTATTTGAAACAGAATTAGATTTATTTGATTATCTTTCATGATTGATTGATCATCATATTTGATCTAGAAGTGTTAGATGAGTATGGTTAAGAAAAAAGTGTTCATATGGCTAACTTCTGTTAACTGTTATTGAGCCAACTCAATATACACATTTAGGTACGGTAACCCATATCTAAATGAAGGTATATTTCATTTGTGTGTAACAAGCTAAGACCATCTAACAGTGGAGAGATATTGCTTTGGTTTTAAGCAAACTTTGCTTGAATCTTAAATCAGGATTTCATCTAACGGTGAATATTGAATGCTTTGTTACTAAGCTATCTGAGCTTTGATTGAAACCAAACCCTGATTTGAAAGACTATATAAGTGAGAACTCTAGCAACTGGAAAACCTAATCCCAACACTTTCATGTGTCCTAATTGCGACTAGATTCGATTCTCTTTTAACCTAGGTTTTTCCAAAACCATTATAGGTTAACGACTTGAAGACTTCATTTGGGATTCATGAAGCCAAAGCCATTCATTTTCTTTGTAGTTGCGTATTTTGATCTTACTTGTTCTATCGTATTGAGTACTATCTTCTCTAGAATTTGCTCGAGATTTATCTCCGTTAGATAAGATATAAAAAGTAATCACAAAGCTTTTCGTCTCATTCTTTGTGATGCCACGATAACTTCTTCTACCACCATATAGTTAAGTTATTGTGAGGTGATTGATATTTCTAGGCTGCTCTTCGGGAGTATAAGACCGTATTATCAATTGGATCCTGTTCACCTTGATTTATCAAAAGACGGAACAAAACTTCATACGTACTTTTGTGGGAGACAGATTTATCTATCATAATAGACTTATCTGTGGGAGACATATTTGTTTATAAGTCTTCGACTTTGGGTCGTATAAAATCTTAGTTGTGGGTTAGATCATCTAAGAGAGTAGAATCCGGCGCGGTTCTAGAGGCATAAGGAACACAACTGTACCTTAATCGGTGTGAGACTTGGTTAGGGCTCAACTACATTGCAGTCCGAAGTTAACTTGTAGTAGGCTAGTGTCTGTAGCGGCTTAATACAATGTGGTGTTCAAATCTGGACTAGGTCCCGGGGGTTTTCTTTATTTGCGGTTTCCTCGTTAACAAAACTTCTGGTGTCTGTGTTATTTCTTTTCTGCATTATATTTGTTTATATAATTGAAATATCACAGGTTGTGCGTAGTTCAATCAATCAGGCTCACAGATTTCTATCTGTTCGATTGTAGATTATATTGAGAAATTGAGATATGACTGTTTGATATCTTTCTTGGTTGAGCTGGTGCTTTCGGAATTATATTGGAGTTTGTCCATATAGATTGCTGAACGAATTATTGGTTGTTATGCCCCCCGCTTTTTCAAAGCTGTAGTCCACGTATTCCACCTCATTATTGAGTTAGGAATAACATATGTTCGTCTTACGAGTGATTCCCAACTAGTCATTAGATAGATAGAACTCAAATATAATACCCACGTTGAAGTCTTGTTGGAATATATAACTCTAGCTCAGAACCCGACATCTCAAATCAGCAATATCAAATTCAGACATGTGTGCCGAAAGGATAACCGTCACGCAGATAACCTAGCATACATTTTGTCGATGATAACGGATGAAAAGACGACAGCCATAAAGATATGACATGTATATGAACCTTTGATCTGCACCTAGGTGCTACATTTTAGACCCATATTTATATTAGCTAGGACTCAATATTTTGACTAATAACACTATTTTAGTGCTTTTATAGAAAGTACAAGCGAATTCAATCACCCGGAGAATAAATGATTAACTTGGAAGAATTACGGCGTTTGCGGCAAAAATCACCAGAATAGCTCACGAGATCAAAATGAGAATGGTCTTATTTGGCTGCTACTTGATTCACTGTCACCTTTCATGGACCAGAAGTTAAAATGGTACAACAAAGAGACGTGGAGCCTCACCAAAAGTCAAGGGAGTTCAATGGAAGACGTGGCCAACTCTCTGGCTTGCTTGTGGCATGTTCAATAAGAGCCTCATCAAAACAACTTCAGTTGTTCTTTATAACAAAAAGTATATCTGAATATCTATAGGATTTGAACTATAATTTTTTGAAATGGGGGTTTTGTATGTGAACCGAAATTGGGGGTTGGCTGTGATTTGGAATCGGATTTGTCTTGGGATAATTGATGCTGCTGAAATTGTCGTTAGTGGTCTTGATACCGAGAACTGAATTGGTGATTCTCGAGTTCTTTACAGCAGCAACGATGGATTTCTGGAGTGAGATGAAGATTACTTGAATTGATTAATGGGTTCATAAGAATCGGCTACAAGGGATATCGAGTTGTGTTATGGAGTCAGAAAATGGATTGGGATTTGCCGGAGCTGGTACAACCGGTGGAAGAAGATGGAGAGACACAGGTGATGAATGAATTAAATAAATGGGTTTGTTTTGGGGGTTTACTGTCATCTGAAAGGTAGGTTTACAAATGCTCAATTGAGAGAATCGTTGCAAGGGGTTTGTGTGAGTTGATTGAGATAAGTTGTGATGGCTAGTTTGTACTATGAACAGTTGGTGCTCGAATAGTCGAATGGACAAAGTATTCTGTTAGAGCACTGCTCGGTCAAACTCGCATGCGTTGCTATCTCAAGCATGTTTGTCAATGTTAGTGATCAAAACTATAAGTCTTGATATCTAGTCTACTTATAGATGTCTCGGACTGGGACATAGATTTGTGTAGTTGAACTTTAGACTTCACGACGTTCTTCGTTTGAAGACGAAGAACTACTAAGGCGAGCTTGTAGAACTTCATCAACAAAAGGTATGTGGAGACTAAACTCATCTATCACTTGGAAAGTCTATTTATACTCTATCTCCTATATTGAAACATAAGTCGTAGTGCTATATAGTTTTCTACTATGCACATTTGATATTTCGAGCTGAGTTTAACTCGCTTACATATTTCTCGAAATATGTGTTAATAAGCTTTCGCTTCGACCAAGTTCATCTTATATTCTTGACGAAAGTCAAAAGATGATCATGTAAAAATTGCCGAGTAAAATCTTACATGGTTTGTGTGATACAATCATTTGGTGTAGACTTGGAATGTTTCGTTATGATTATTTCAATAACTTGAAAATTGCTTTGATGATAATAGTATGTGAAAATGGCTATTGTCATCCTCTAAGAAAGTTTCAATGATTGAAATAAGAGTTTAGAACACTTAACCATTATTGGATTGTGACATGTTTTGTACTCTTGCACATATGTGATCCATGTCTGGGACCATAGTATGCGTACACCTGTGCGTACCTGTTGGCTTGAGAAATCCGGGAACCAAAGTATGCGTACCTGCGTACTGGCGTAAGGTTCATGACCGAGAATTTCTGTTGGGATTGGAAGTACGCGTACCCGTTTGCGTACTGGCGAAACTCAATCTTGGTTCGGGTATTTCAAGTATGCGTACACGTTTGCATACTTGAAGGTTAAAGTTCTAAAATCGGTTGTGTACATGAACTAATACATTTATATAATAAAGAATGCAATCTTTGCAAACCGTGGCTATAATGTTCATGAATTGATTCGAGTGAATCAAACCGATTTTGCTTCAATTGTGATCTTGTATACTTCTATGAGAATATAACAATTGAACAACTCTTTAACTAGTTTCATTTGAGTCATTTGAACTAGTTATGGTTAAGATAAACAAGGTTGATATGAGAGTGTTCATATAGCTAACCTCGATTAACTATTGTTGAGCCAACATGGTGTACACGTTTAGGTACGGTTACATAAACCTAAATGAAGGTACATTTCATTTGTGTGTAACAAGCTAAGTTCGATCTAACGGTTGAAAGATATTATCTTGGGACTAATCAGGTTTTCATCTAACGGTGAATATTGAATGCTTTGTTACCAAGGTAACTTAGATTGCAAACCCTGATTTGAAAACCATATAAAGGAGAACTCTAGCAACTGGGAAACCTAATCCCCACACTTCTGTGTGATACTAGTTGCATAAGCTAGAGTCGATTCTCCTTTAACCTTTGGTTTTTCACGAAACCCTGTAGGTTAACGACTTAAAGACTTCATTGGGATTGTGAAGCCAGACCCAACTATTTTCTCTGTAGTTGCGTGTTCTGATCTTGCCTTGTTCTATCGTGATTGAGTACTATTTTCTCTAAGATTTGCTCGAGATTTATTTCTCCCATAGGCAAGATAAAAAGTAGTCACAAATATCTTCGTCTCATCGTTTGTGAATCCACAATATCTAGTTCCGCTTCCATTCAATTTAGATTATTGTGAGGTGATTGATAATACTTGGCTGTTTTTCGGGAATATAAGCCCGGTTTATCAATTGGTTCCTGTTCACCTTGATTTATCAAAAGACGGAACAAGACTCGTAGTGGGAGACATATTTATCTATTCCAATAGACTTTTCTGTGTGAGACAGATTTGTTTATCAAGTCTTCGACTTTGGGTCGTAGCAACTCTTGGTTGTGGGTGAGATCATCTAATGGAATCAAGTGCATAGTATCCTGCTGGGATCAGAGACGCAAGGAGCACAACTGTACCTTGAATTAGTGTGAGATTGATTAAGGTTCAACTACAATCCAGTCCAAAGTTCATTGGTAGTAGGCTAGTGTCTGTAGCGGCTTAATACAGTGTGGTGTTCAAAGATGGACTAGGTCTCGGGGGTTTTCTGCATTTGCGGTTTTCCTCGTTAAAAAATTCTACTGTCTGTGCTATTTTTTTATGCATTATATTTTGTTATATAATTGAAATATCACAGGTTGTGCGTTGAATCGATCAATTGGTAAATTCAACCTTTGGTTTTTGATTGAAATTGATTGATCCTTGAACATTGGTCTTTGGTACCGTTCGAGTTACTTCTCTTATATTCAATCAGGCTCGCAAATTTCTATTTTCTGATTGTAGATTGAATTGAGAGATAGAGATATACAACTCTTGGATATACTTTTCTCTAGATTGAGTCTGTCTGTCTAGTTGATTCTCTTGAAAGTATATATTGGAGTAAGTCCTCTCAGATTGCCAAACGAATTGTTGGATGTGGTTGTTGTACCCCCGCTTTTTTAGTTGGTATCAGAGCACGTAAACACATTAAGACCTCATAAGTCTTTTATGGACATAAGTGCTATCTCTGATAACGCATCACCAGAAATAAAAGTTCTGTTTCTATGAAATCTATCAAACAGAAAGATTTGTCAATCTCGAATATAGATGAACACAATGTTCCAATGAAACAACGAGACATTGAAAAGTGTTGTCCCGATTACCTCTCCGACGAGTCTGACTCTGAAATTGAAAGGGATGCAGCCAAAGAGAGTGCAATGATTCTAAAACTTGCTAGAATCCAGGCTGACGATGTCAATCAGTTGAAACACAAAGTCAATGTCCTCGTTGGTATGGTAAATAAGCGTGACTCTCTTCTAAAGGTCCTACGAGAGAAAAACGCCTCAGTATGTTCTTCACGAACTCTACTTGAGGAAAAACTCAAGGAGGATGTTTTGGAAATTTAACGTCTTTTGAGTAAACTCTCTATTCAAGATTGTTTTAAAGAGTCCACCGTACCAATTGATTTTGATTTATCTATAAAATATTCAGATCATGAAGCAAAACCGAAATCCCTTCATGTTGAAAAAGATGTGCCTGTGTCTTCCTCTAATCAAGGAATATCCACATCACATGGAAGGAAGAAGTCTCCCTACGATGGTGTTAAGACTGTTCTGTCTAATCACTCGGGTGATCATAAAGTGTGTCTCTTTTGTGATTCAAAAGGACATGTTGAACAAAAAGGTAAATCTAGGTTGAATGACAATTCTAGTGTCCGTCTTCCACACACCTTAGATTTAATTCTCAAAGGTGTAACTGACAATCGTATGTCTAAACCAATTGGTTTTAGTACTCACCCTGTGTACCCCACCGGGAAAGTTAGTTCGATGTGTTCATCAAATGTTCAAATGTGAAACAGTCTTCCTAAACCATCTCGCTAAAGAAGAACTCATGGATATTCTTCAGGTAAAAAGGGAGATAATGTTGTTCCTGATGTGAAAAAGGTACCAGAAGAAGTATGCAAAAATTTTGATATAGAAGACAACCTAAATCTGATAATTGAAGGTTATAAAGAGATAATCAACAGGCTGTCCGTTCCCTCTAGGCAAATTCCTTCAGGTAAGAATTCATACTATGAGTCGCATTTTGGTGATAGTAAGTTTTACGATAACTTTTCACATAATAACGGTTTTCCTCCAACGATCAGGAGAAAGAGGTTTAACCGAAAACAACGTTCATTTAATGAGTTCAAGGCTCATACTTGTGCTAATTAATCACAAGGTTGAATTCTCACTCACAAAAAAATAATAATCCTGGTTGAGTGAGATATAGTCAGTATGCTTGTTGAGGAAATGTTTGATTGTTTAGCTATTTTCTTGTTGTTCTTAGCTGGATTGTAATTTCTGAACAAGTATTTGTGTTCGGATTTTATTTTACTTTTAGATATTTTCTTATGTCAAAATTGCTGTGCTCTAAATTTCTCTCTTGTGAGAACAAATTCATTTTTGAGCGAGGTATGTGAATATATTCACCCAGCAAATATTTGCTAAACTTGTTTGTGCAATTTTATTTTTGGTATTTTTACCAATAGGGGCAAGTCTGTGTTCGTACATGTACCTACATTACTTGGGATAGATCATACTTGGAAACCCTAATTTCAGTTTCCTTGAGAAACCTTATTTATACCGAACTTTTTATGAGAGCACACATACTCTAGTTTTTATTTTTTTTCAAGGATGGAGTCTCCTCTAAGTTCTTAGGATTTACCAGCTGATTCAATTGATGATGATGTTTACCTTGAGTTCGTTTAAAAAAAGAAAGAAAATAACCCTTGTTGAAGCTAATGAACTCGAACCCTGTGCATCCTGCTACTATGCTTTCTCTCATTAAGATCGAGAAAATGCTGAGATGGTCTCTGCTGAAGTAGTTCATGGTTTTCTCATTGACTTTGAGAAGACAAAACTGAAGCTTGAGAACTCTGTGAAGGATCTTAATGTGCTGCAATCTGAGTTAAAAAAGGTTAACTCTGACCTTGTTCTCATGAAATCACATGTTAAGGATCTTCTCTATGAGGATATCTTCTCCAAAGGTGCAAATGATGCTGTCAGTCACAAGCTTGAAGGTCTTGAGACCCGTGAAGGTTCCGGTTGTGAACTCTGAATTTTGCTTGAGATTGTTTTTGTTTTTAGAGTTTGTTTTGATTTTGTCTAGGAAACTTCTTATGAGAATTTTATTCTTGTGTTTTTAAGAAGGATTACCAGGGTTTGGAATAGCCATTATTGTGAGTACACATAGCTATTGCCAACGTTTTCATCTTGCAATGTTTTTAGATTTATTTATTTATATTCTAAGTTATTTGGAAGATGATTTTCGCAGTATTAATCTTTATGGTTTCATATATTGAAATTTATTATGGGATATGTTTTTTTACGTCCATGAACCTTGACTGTCCCATATGGGCTCAAAAGTTATCTCTATTATATGTCAGTATGAAAGTATTGATAAAAGATAGAATGAACTTTTTGACAACAAAAGTTAAGCCTATTATGTCTTTATGCAAATATTGATGGAAGATAAGATGAACTTTTGTTTACAAAGATTAAGTCTATTGTATGTCATTGTGCAAATAGTGCTAAAAAATAGAATGAATCCTTGTTTATTCCGCAGTATTGGTCCTTCCCTGATCCACATCTTTGTGCATGTACTGTGTTGCTCCGTAAGTTTTCTTATGTCGAGCATGGCCAATTGAATTGAACATTTTCTTTGTGGTTGATTCAATTGTGATTTTTGGATACAAATTCATGTTCTCATGTGATTTAATTATGTCCAAAGAAATCCTTCTTTTCTCGTAAAAGTAAGCTCGCTCATGTTGTTCTTTCGGCAATGACATTTTTATGGGGGAGAGTTCTTTTTGAACTTGTGCTTAATTGCCAAATCTTTGAGGGGAGTGTGGTTGTGGAATATTGTATGAGTTATCTTGTATCTTTATAAACTCCTGGATGAATGCATTTAGCTTCGTCTATATGATTGCATCTAAAAAGTTGATATGTTGTTCTCTTTTGGTCATGAAGTATCTCTATGAAAATTTCATTAGGATCCCACTAGTTTTCGTACCTTTTCCAATTTATATTGACAAAAAGGGGGAGAATTAATGTGTAGTTTCATACTACAAATACATATGGTTTACAGATCATTATGTAAGTGGGAGTGGTTTTCATTGTGAGAAGGGGGAGTGATACATATCACCATACTATTGTTGTCAAAGTTGTGATACAATTGAACTTTGATGCTGCGTAATAATACTATGACACTGTATAACAATGATTGGGAGCAACTGTTTTCTCATTGTTATTGCTATGGATCTTCAACAACTATGATGCTGAGTTGAACACGTTTAGAATCAAGGAGTACTTGAAAGTGACAAAGATTTTGATTCTTGTTGAAGATCCAAGGAGATCAAGTATTTGGATAAGAAGCTACAATGCTTCATTTATTTTGTAATCCATATGTATTGATAGTTTTTTCACTAAAATTGACAAAGGGGGAGATTGTTAGAGCACTGCTCGGTCAAACTCGCATGCGTTTCTATCTCAAGCATGTTTGTCAATGTTATGATCAAAACTATAAGTCTTGATTTCTAGTCTACTTATAGATGTCTCGGACTAAGCCATAGATTGTGTAGTTGAACTTTAGACTTCACGACGTTCATTATTTGAAGACGAAGAACTACTAAGGCGAGCTTGTGGAACTTCATCAACAAAAGGTATGTGGAGACTAAACTCATTTATCACTTGGAAAGTCTATTTCTACTATATCTACTATATTGAGACATAAGCCGTAGTGCTATATAGTTTTCTACTATGCACTTTTGATTTTTGGAGCTGAGTTTAACTCGCTCACATATTTCTCGAAATATGTGTTGGTAAGCTTTCGCTTCGACCAAGTTCATCTTATATTCTTGACGAAAGTCAAAAGATGATCATGTGAAAATTTCCGAGTAACATCTTACATGGTGTGTGTGATACAATTATTTGGTGTAGACTTGGAATGTTTCATTATGATTATTTCAATAACTTGAAAATTGCTTTGATGTTAATGGTGTGTGAAAACGGCTATTGTCATCCTCTAAGAAAGTTTCAATGATTGAAATAAGAGTTTAGACACTTAACCATTATTGGATTGTGACATGTTGTGTACTCTTGCACATATGTGATCCATGTCCGGGAACCATAGTATGCATACCCCTGTGCTTACCTGTTGGTTTGAGAAATCCGGGAACCCAAGTATGCGTACTGGCGTAAGGTTCATGACCGAGAATTTATGCAGGGATTGGAAGTATGCGTACCCGTTTGCGTACTGGAGAAACCCAATCTTGGTCCGGGTATTTCAGGTATGCGTACCGGTTTGCAAACTTGAAGGTTAAAGTTCTAAAATCGGTTGTGTACATGAACTAATACATTTATATAATAAGGAATGCAATCTTTGCAAACCGTGGCTATAATGTTCATGCATTGATTCGAGTGAATCAAACCGATTTTGCTTCAATTGTGTTCTTGTATACTTCTATGAGAGTGTTCATATGGCTAACCTCGGTTAACTATTGTTGTAGGATCAGAATATCGC
>JAJJWW010014624.1:0-64564 GCA_023531295.1 Papaver armeniacum | reverse complement strand
CTAGGAGCCGTTAAATCATTAAGATTCAAGGGATAAGTGGGTAATTTGATTCATATAGTATAATAAACATATATAGAATATTGAAAGCTCAGCCGTGAGGCTCTAATATTTCCGTCATATATTTATGCTTTTAAGAGGTTACATGATAGATCGGAGATCCCTATAAATTTATTTCAATTCTTTTGGTATGAGTTTCATACCTTCGATGCCGGGTAAGAGACATTTAAAATTCTGATGTTTCTAGAAAATTTTACGATTTTAGCCTTCGTCAAATATCCACCATCATAACAGTTGGTGTTAGTGGTTTCTTTTAGTGTGTAAGTGGTATGTATTTTTTGTTCTTATGTAATTAAGACAATTGTTCAATCAATGGCGACTCTTTACCAATCAACGAATTGTAAACATTCTACTTAGGTATCAGATTTTCTGATGACCTTTCTCTTCAGTTGATTTTTATATTAATAGTGGTGTTTCTTTGATTTTCTTCTTCTTCCTTATGTTATCTTCATATATCCTATGAATATTGTTTTTCATCGCACTTATCACTAAAAAAAATATTTTCACGTTTCACTTAATCAAGTCTCAAATACCATTCCATCAAATTACGAAAAGCTTGATAATTCCATTAATCGAGAAATTCAAGGTCTCCAGCTTCTTAGATGGATCTCTTATATGTCGAATCCTCAATATCTTATACAAGGGAAATCGATCGGAGATACAATTAATCTTGCTTTCTTGCTCTGGCATGAAGATGATAATACTATAATTTTATGGATTCAATCTAACTGTCTCGATGCAATCATTTCATATGTTGTTAGAGATGATTTTTATTTTGAATTTTGGCAAGGTATTAAATCAATATTGACTCGTACTTGTACTACTCATTGCATCCATTTAAGATCTAAACTTCAATCCTTGAAACTTGGTTTTGGTTATATGTCTACTTTCTTGGGAGAATCAAGAAATTGTTAGAGAACAATTTATAGCAGCTAGATCTCATACCTCTGGAGATTGAATTGGTGGTCGTCGTTCTTAATGGAATTTGTCATGATTATAATGCTTTTAGTACTTTCATCGAGTCGAAACCCTCCGGTTTCCTTTGATGAACTTCATAATTATATATCAAGTGAGTAAATTGTGGTTACGGAATCTAAGTCTCTATTTTTAGAAACTAATATGAGGATTCGCTGCTTCTCAATCACAATTTAGGTCATCTAATCTTTCTAGATTTTCTCATTCTAATGCTTTTAAGCTTATGGTAGATATAACTCATCCAATTCTACTTCTTTTAGAAATAGTTACCATTGATAAACATGTATGTTAAATATATAACAAAGTAGGACATATTGCTTTGGAATGTTGCTATTGACTTAACTTTGTTTACCAGAAATTTAATACATCCCAAAATTTGATTGGAATGCTTTGTGATATAAATGTTTTGGCGGAAAATCCTGGGTATGTAGATTCTGGTGCAAACAATCATATTACTTCTAATGAATCTGAGTTTCATTTACTTCCACTAATGATGGTTATGAAGTCATCCAACAACTATTGGTAAAGATAGTAGTGATAACTAGCACTGGTTCTTTAGATAAATCTACATCAAATACTTCTTTTGATTTGAATATTACTTGATTAGTTTCACATGCATCTAGCAACTTGTTATTTGTTCATAGATTTACAAAAGATAACAATTGTCTATTACCTTTACCAGCTTTTTTTTTTTGTTTATCAAGGATCTCTCACCTGGGAGAATCATTTTAAAAGTCCTCAAGTGTAATGGACTATATTTTTAACGTTTTCTTCAACAATCCATTAATAAAGTTACGCAATCTACCACTACAACATCCTTTTCCGCCAATAAAGCTTTGTTAGCTACTACTATACTTCTCAAGTCTGTCTTTGCAGATGTTTGGCACAAAAAGTTGGATCATCCATCTTACAAGAAAATACCTTTGATTTGTCATGATTCCCAACTTGCAAGGAGTCATAAACCCCCATCATTTATAGAAGGTTTATATGAATGTGTAGTCCTTGTAGACATCGATGACTTCCATATCGTAGGCCCTTAAATATTTCTCAAGTATTCCGGGTCCAAGTGGTCAAATTGAATCGGAGTTGGTTTTGTCAAAGCCTCGTAAACCGCTTTGGTCAAGATCCAGTCTATTGGGTCGATGTCATGGTAAACAAAAGTGTGCATATATGGTCCATTACATATGAACTACTCATGACGATTGATAATAAACTTGAAGTTACCACATAGGTCTGAAACATGTTAACCCAAAAAATATTTTTTTTCATTATTCAAATGTTCTGACCGGTAGATAATCTTACTCTTGTCCAATTGTGATGAAACTTTACAAGAGATTCATCAAATGTTATGCCAAAGATACTAAAATTTCATAGTATTCTAAGTGATAGATAAGAAAATATAAATTACACTGTACGACTGTTCCAGATCACCTTTTTTGCAAACACGTTTGAAAAAATCGTATACTTTCGAGTAATTTCATGGGATCGCTTATGAAAAAAATTCCTAAAAGAGATACATAAGATCAATGTATAACATATACCAAAAACTCGCAACAATCCAATGGTTGGAATCATAAAATCAAGGTTTTACGACGCTTTTTAGTATAGATTTTTTTATAAACTAAAATTGTTAAGTTCATGGATAATTTAAGGATAGCTTCATGCTTTGTTTCATGGCGAATTCTTATGCGTGGTGCTTGAGATATGATATAACATAATCATGATTTCGATGAACCCTAATATACACTATGAACACTAAATTCGACTACACCAAATTCTCGATTAGAAAGTAGTAACCAAGCCAGCACTAAAAGGGGTTGTAACGGCTCTTGCCTCGTTGCAAAAGCTGGTGTTATATTTTTTTGTAACGGCTTTGTGGACGTTACAAATTTTGGTTGTAACGGCCCTCGTAACTACTCGTGAGTCGCGTTAATTTTTCCACGTGGTAACGTTCTCCGGGCCGTTATGAATTTTTTTGTAACAACGTCGTCGTAACGTCGCCGAGCCGTCATTACATGGCAAGTTGAAACGACTTCCAACCGTTATCGAATTATTTTGTAACAAAGAAAAAAAAATACCGCTAGTCAACATTGACACTAGGTCAAGGTCGACTCGCTAGATTCATTTCTCATAGGAAATAAGCATGGCATTCCAAATAACCAGCATACACCATTTATACCATATATCATCCACATTCAACAATCAATTCAAATCACATTCAATAACCAATCCACACATTCTTTTCAGTACCAATTTTTTTTTGTTAAGTATCAAATTCTAAGGGACATACATAGAAACTTACTAAGTTCCTGAATTCAGTTCATAGAAACTTTCTAAGCTCCTAAGTTCAGTTCACAAATTATTTTAACTTAAATCACAGATACTACGAGAAACTTACAACACTTGCGACTGCTAAGGGACCTAATGAGCCAAGCACTTCCCAAATACTAGTCGCCAAGCACAAATCACCCTAAGCTATCCTTGCAAGATTCTTTCATCAAGTTATCCATAATCTCTCGGCTTGAAGTTGATAATTAACAATCCATACTACATAAAACAAAACCAAAAAACATCTATAAGAATACCAAAGATACCTCTCTATAGGGTGGAAGTTTCATAAGGTTCATACAAGTAACTGAGGTTGGTAATCTATCAAGAGCTTATTCGTAGCATCACCAATGAGCCTCGTAATCGAAAGCACACTCCAATCAGCATATGTGTAGGTAATTTATTTAACTTTTGCTATTTTGACTAACATACTGTGTAAAGAAAAAGGAGAGAAATGACACTTTTCTTATAATTTTCAATAACATTTGAATACAAACTGAGGCTCCGGATATTTGAAACCAAGCAATGGTTCTCGAGAGCATCCAATTACAAACCTCGCAGATAGCCTCAATTTATTGTCATTTCTTATAATTCATAATGTCGATGCTTGATGGTAAATACAATCTAAGACTCGCGAATGCTTATGCACGCAGTAGTGAGCCTAGTCCTTTTTCCATTTTAGGTGATATCAAAACATTTCAGCCCCAAAGAACTTAACTAAGTTAGCTCAATCATTCAATGGTAATAGGTGATCTACTTCACCTACAAGCTATTGCGCATTGTAGGTTGTATGCAATCAATGACTTACTTCAAAAATTTCTTCTGATTTTCCAAAGAAAAACTCTCCACAACACCAAAACATTTCGATGACATAGTGATCCTACAAAAAAATTAGTGACGTATCGCTTGAAAGATAAATATAATCCAATGATCTGATGACAGAACCTCGCAGAGGGAGAATTATGTCGAGAAGCACAAAGACACGACTTAGAAAGCATGGTATCCACCACTATAATGAGTATAAGTTTGCAAGTCGTCCACATCCAAGCCCTCAAGCGTTATCCGTGATATTAGAAGTCTGCAATACAAATATTTGTGTATTTAAGCACAAAAACTATATTTACACACTTGAAAAATTCATGAACTTCGCGATTTTATCATTCCGCAAGAGAAAATAAAATTGTATACGTAAAAAATATTTTTCACTAACTTGGCAGATCAAACAAATGTCGACTTCTATGCGCTTGGTTTCTTGACGCTTAATAACAAACACTTCTATTCCATGCTATATTTGGAAACTATAAGCAATCCGAAAGAATAGATCGTGAACTAGAAAATATACACTGTGAAACACATTTCATTTGTGAAAACTAGTACTACTACTGGGGATTGAGAGGCGAAATCGGATGATGCAAATTGTAGGCAATTCAAAGTACATCTAGTGATGGAAACCAACTCATTCTCTGCTCCATCTCTTGCGCAACTCTTTCATGCAACTCAATCCGAGTTAACACCACCAGTTCGACCATTATCTCATTCATCCTTTCCGCAACTCATGCCACACACCAGTAAATGCAAACTATCATACTTAAAAAAAAGAATGAAACCAAGAGCCCAACAAATAAAGGTGCATACTCCATAATCATCATTACGTAAAAGGACAAGCTTATTGTTACTTGTTTGGTTCCCATGCTTCTACCCCATGAAAGGCGGACAATTTGTTGACAAATCATAGACCCTTGCACCATTTGAAGTGTTTCTTCGTAAGATGCTCTACATTGGAATAAACAAAGCTAACTCACATCCAAAGAAGTTTCATGCTTTGACTCCCAACGAACCTAACATAAAAGCCGAGTTAAATACCTTAATGAAACTATACAGATTACATTTAGGAAAGCAAGCTAGATTATAAATGTACCTAATCCCGAACTGTACAAAGCCGCATCCTCTTACCCGGTGGTACCTTTACTCGAGACAAGCTCCCAAAATTGCAAAAACATTTGCCTCAGCTTCCTCTTCGGAGATATTTGGATCCAAACCACCAAAAATATCTACAAATGACGAAAACAAGTGAGAAAATAAAACGTTCGTAAAAAGAAAGAAAAAGGTACACAAAAGTCATGCAGTGTTTGACTTAATCGTTGTGTTATTCAAATCGTTGTCCGTAAAGGGTAACCACACACCTTCATCTCGTCGCTTGAGCTTGCCGTCTTTCAACTTGAGCTAAAACCATTCCACATCAAACTCCCAACAACCTTCACCTAGTTGCCATCTCGCTTTCCATTGCGAAGAATGCTTCAATCTCCGTGTACTTGCTCAACCCATTCTTTCATTCAAATTTCTTCCCAACACCATTCACTTCAGACTTCTACAACATCAACTTCTCAACAACACAACTAGCACCAACTCGAACCCTTACCAATCTCGATTCCAAACCACTTGCAATGCCATGGCGTGACCGCACTCCAGCTCAACCATCAACTTCGACTCAGCTCACCTACACAATAATTCAGTTCCATTCACTCTTCCATAACTCAATTTCCCATTCTTGAATATCACATGCAATTGCTTCTTTCCACACTGCAAACAACACAATCTCAATTCTCAATTGCAACCCTAGCCACTGCACTCTAGAAGCTCCATAATCCATCTCTCCATGCACTTCAGAAGCTGCAACTTCAACACCTGAACCCTACTTCGTCTCCAATGGCTTCTAATTAAGAGTACAAACTGCAAACGACACTCTCACAATAGATTAGGGTTTATATTGCAGAATACTAAAAAATCTAAAAAAAACTTCAAATCACAAGAGAAAAGGGAATAACAAACCTCAGATTTGGATCAATCCGATGAAACCCTAAAATCATATGATGAAATAGTTCCAACTTTGAACTCTCATAAACAAACTCAAATCGGATGATGAAACCCTAAAATTTGATTAACAAACTGACAACAAACCGTAGAATCTGATTAAAAAACTAAAGCCTAAAATCGGAAAAACTGAAACACTAAAATAGATGATGAAAGACTTACATAGATTATGAAATCGAAATCCTAATCTCGATTAACAGATGTGAATCTTCAGGGAAGGGGAGAATAGATATGGTTTCTGTGAGAGGAAAAAGAGGGCGAGCAGTAAATGAGAGAGAAAATGATAAATCGATTTATCGATTTCACTAAGGCATAGGAAGAAAAGCAATGGCACCCATGTGAATGGCATTCACGATGTGATGAAATAACTGAAACCCTAAAATAGATGATGAAAGACTTACATAGATTATGAAATCGAAATCCTAATCTCGATTAACAGATGTGAATCTTCAGGGAAGGGGAGAAGAGATATGGTTTCTGTGAGAGGAAAAAGGGGGGCAGGAGTAGAAAAGAGAGAAAATGATAAATCGATTTATCGATTTCACTAAGGCATAGGAAGAAAAGCAATGGCACCCATGTGAATGGCACACGCATGTGATGAAATATCCTCTAGTGTTACTCATCTTGGGTGGAAAAACAACAAGATCGCATGTGAGTGGCACACGCAAAAACTCTAGGTGTTACGTCCCAGGTGTGACCAAGCGTAGTGAGTGGCATCGCCTATACAAAAATTCGTAACGGTTTGGCTCTGTTACGAATTTTTTAAAATTTAGTAACGGCTTCAGCCTGTTATGAATGTTTTGTAACGGCCTTTTGTAACGGGAAATTTGTAACGGCCTATAAGCCGTTATGAATGCATTTTACGATTTTTTTTGTTACAAGGGAATACGTGGTAACAAATCCAAAATGTATATAAATAGGACCAGAACCATGCTACTGTCTTCAAGAAGTAATTCATCACCAATATCGAACAAGAAAAAAAAAGTACACCAGTAAAATCGTGTTGATAACATATTGTAGTATAATTAGAATATAGGAAAACTGGAGAAGAAGAGGTCTTATTAATTAAAGATAAGTTTTACATTTATATACAAAATAGGTTGAAGGCGCCTTATATATATATATATATATATATATATATATATATATATATATATATATATATATATATATATATATATATATGCTATGAGGTAAACCCTTTTTTTAATAAGAAAGAATACTTCATTAAAATTTTAAAAAGTTCTACATTCAATTCATCTTTAATAAGAGAATTCATCCATATTGGAAAGACTGGGGACCAATACATTGCAGTATCTTAAATTCCTAGCCCTTTTTAGCTAAGACTATTTTCTACTTCATTAGACTCTCTGTGCACAAATTAAGGTGCATTTCCAACTTGTAAAACTCCCTAACAAACCCCGCAATCTTGGGTTACATTATTATTTTTCCATCTAACACTTCCTAAACTACCATTGATAGCATTGAATACATTAATACAATCATCCTCCAAATATGTAGACTTTGCATTGCTTCAGCTTTTGCCCACTTTATAGCTGCTAGTGCTACTAAAGTTTCAGCCTGCTCCTCATCCTTAGTTATTACATGGATTGATTTAGCACCCCACAATGACCTGCATCATTAAACATTATAAAACCTATGCCCAAATGATTATTTTCTTTCACAAAGGATGAATCAAAGTTAAATTTTTGGAATTCATTATCTGGCAATTTCCATGGCATAACAATTCTGGACTGCCTTACACCATTTCTACCCACCAAAATTCTCAATGAATTTGCACCCCATTAAGTAATATCCTTATTAACCTGTATAAAAGTTTGTTCACCTGCACTTGACCATTATCAAACACAACAGAACATCTAAGTTTTCATATTTTCTAGATAACAAAACTGAGAAATTGGACAATTTTTTCCTAAGACTCCCTTATGTTATTAGCAATTTGAAACCAGCTAGTAATCCAATCCTACAAGTTTATATTATTAATATTTCATGCAATTTTAGCATCCAAAGCAAACCACAATCTATTAGTAACTTCAC
Source organism: Papaver armeniacum (assembly GCA_023531295.1). Taxonomy (NCBI): domain Eukaryota; kingdom Viridiplantae; phylum Streptophyta; class Magnoliopsida; order Ranunculales; family Papaveraceae; genus Papaver; species Papaver armeniacum. The sequence goes on along the minus strand of JAJJWW010014624.1, from coordinate 56,275 downwards.
AGTCAATGGATAAATGGCTAATTGTTTCAGGTTCCTGATGGCAGAAAGGGAAATCCCTAGAGATAGAGGATAAAAACCTAGACACTTTACTTCTTATAGACACACAATCATGCATACATTTCCACAGAAAATGCTTTGTTTTCTGGGGAATATCAAGTTCCACAGGGATTTCCAAGCAAAGTTACTAGTTTCATTTCCATGAATTTCCTGCATAATGCATTTGTAAGCAGACTTGACACTGAACTTACCATTATGAGATGGTTCCCATCCCCATATCCCTTCGTAGGAGGGGATTTTGATTTGCTAATGTCAGCTAACATTATTGCTATCAAAAGACAATTTAGAGATATCTACATTCCAAACTGTTTCTGCCACAATTAGCGGATTAACTGTTTTCATATCTCTAGAAGAAAAATTGGCATTCAGTAAATTATTTCTATTAGGGACCCACTTGTATTTCCATATTTCAATGGAAGATCCATCCCTAACCTCCCAGCAGTAGTGATTCCTAATCAACTCTAGACCCCTACAAATTCCTTTCCAAATCCAAGACACGTAATCATTGTTATTAACTACGAGGATTAGAATTAGGAAAATAGTTGTGATAAAAAATTGAACCCGTAAAGCATCCTGTTCATTCAAGCATTCTCCAAGCTAACTTAGCTAGAAGGGCAGTATTAAGATGTTCTGTTTTTCTTATGTTAAGGCCACCTAGTTCATAGGTTTTGAAACATTATCCCGCCATAAAGTAACCACCCTAGAATACCTTTTTTTATTCCACCAAAACTTTCTCCGGATAGCATCAAGTTTGTCTGTCATCCTTTTTGGCATTGGGAAAATCGATAGATGGGAAGCCATAGTACCTAATGTAAACTTAATGAGTGACAGATTCCCGGTTGATTAAGGTATTTTCTTGCCAATAATCTAGTCTATTTTCACAGGACTCTCCTACGTGATTAAAAGTCTCCATTTTTTTCTTTTGCAGCAGCAAAGGAACTCCTATATATTTATCGGCCCGACTACCTAGATTTTTATTCTAAGGATGGATAAAATTTGAGACTTAGTTCTAGGATCATTTTTAGAGCCAAAAAGCTAATCCCGACTTTTCGAAATTTATGGATTGACCAGAGTACTTACTGAATTTGTGTAATATATTATCTTAGTGCTTGAAAGTTGCCCTAGTAAAAACAAGAAAATCATCAGCAAAAAATAGGTGACTAATAGAAGGGATAGAAGTAGTTACCTTAATTCTTTTTTTTTTTGAAGGAAAGGAAAATTGTATTGATCAAATAAAAGAGTACAAGAGATTTATAATCTCATTTTACAAAAAAATTTCACTGATCTACTGCTTCTTCTGGAGATGTCAATTGAAATACAGTTGGAGTTGTCACCAGGATTATTAACAAAGATCTTTTGTTCAACTATATATGTACCCCGCTATCTTATGCTCAAACCAACCAGAAACCACAAAAAATACTAATACAAGGTATACAATTCAGAATTCACCCGATAAACTGACCCAAAACATTTCCAATAAAGATGAAAAACCTGAAATGCTTCCAAAGCTGAGTTTGGCTTGGGATTAAAAGGAAATCTACCTTTTAATGACTGAAAATTGGTTGGGAAACAAATTCGCCGACCGGAAAGTTGATTCGACAGGAGTAAAAGGATAAAATAGAAAAGAAAACCTTTCCGTTTATGGAATTCAGAGTAAGAAAATATCAAAAAATCCCACACTTAACAAGAAGTTAACTCCAAAAACTCTACTTATCCAGAGGATTGGATCCTATGCATCTCAAAATTAACCATAAACTTAAATCATAAACCTCGTGACGGAAGATAAGGACAGACAAAACCCTTAGAACTTTCAATAAAAGAAAAGCAATCATGACAACAAAAGCAATTATATCCTCATGAGATATATGAAATATCTCATATAGAAACCACCTTAATTCCTTGAATGTTATTTTTAAGTTCTGCATCCATAAGCATTTTAGAGAGAACATCCATGCATATACTAAAAAAGTAAGGAGATAAGGTTTCTCCCTGTCTAAGACCCCTTGTACGATAGTAAGGTGCACCATTTAAAAGTATTGAAGTAGAGATAGTGGAAACACATTGCTCAATTAAGTGTACACCAATAATCATGAAAGCCTAGTTTTTAAGAATATCAATTAAAAACTTCCATTCAATCCTATCAAAGGCCTTAGACATGTATAACTTAATAGCCATTAAAACCAGACTTAGTTTTATTTTTCCTCATTGTGTCAACAAGCTCATGTGCTATTACAATGTTATCTGTTATTTGCCTAGTGATAAGCATGTAAATGCTATATTTTATACCCATATTTATATTAGCTAGGACTCGATATTTTGTCTAATGACACTATTTTAGTGCTTTTGTAGAAAGTAAAAGTGAACTCGATCACTGGATAAATAATTAGCTAAATTGGGAGTGATAATGGCATTTGCGATAAAAATGACCAAGACCTCTAACGACACTAGGGAAAGATGGGGCTTTATGAAAGAGACTGTGTGTGATGGCCCGGAAAAATTTTCCCTTCCAGTCGACCGTGGAGTTTGGTCAACTGACAAGTTCCAAATTTTTCGTGCTGCCATTTGAGATGCACATTGAAACCGGTTGTAAACAAGAGTAAAAGTCATGCTTATTATTAAACATAACAAAAGAAGTTTCATTTACACAAAACATTTAACAAAAGTGTGGAATACAAGATATGAAACATGAAACCATTTAAAATATGACCCACATTAATAATTATAATACTCTTTTTACAAACAACAACCCGATAAGAAACGATAGTATCAATTTTCACAAACTAAAACAATAGGAAATACTGATATCCTTTTTCACAACCAACCCAGATACACATGAATATATACATGAACACAAAGTGATGTACTCACTTTGAAACCCAAGGCTCTATGCATCAAGCCTTAACAAGCTTATTGCCTCAAGACAACCTCAAACTCTGTAGAAAACAAAATAAAACGAAAGGGTGAGCCACAGCCCAGTAGAGAGATAACGAAACGATAACAAAAGTTCGAACAATGCCCAAATACAAATAACGATAAGATATCGAACCGATTAAAGCATAAACAATGCGTTAAGTTCTTGAGCATATCCAAATCGAAGTATCAAAGGCCTTTTGCCAATACACAATCGAAATCATCTAAGACCATGAGTTTGGGAAATTCCATGTGAGGGTCGAATAACCAATTATCGTAGTTTATCAAAAAACTAACCTATCATCCCAGACGATCTTCAGCGGTCACCATTAATATGGATTGCCTTATGTGCCGACAAACTCATCAGTAGTGTTAAGCCAATCAGAGGATGCTCAACGTAGTTCATAAATAGTTCGCAAACATCGTTAAATAAGAGTATCGAACAAATCATCAACAAATACCAATTTATAAACCATTGAAGCAACTTACCTTAACTTTTCCCATAAAACAAGATCATAAATACATTTAAGTATCAAATCTTAGAGCTGGGCAAACCTCAAAATCGATAAATGCACCAAAATCAATGAATTTGTGCAACAAAATCCCTTCAAACCAAATGCGTTTTAAACCACTTAAAATCATAAATATCCATGGGTTTTTATGCAAGACAAACTCAACCAATATTATCATTTTTGAAAATAGAAGGCCTGTATTCATGTAAAAACTACCCAAAATAATAATACATTCAATAGCTCCAAAGAACTAAAGATCGTAAGTATAAAACATCAATACAAATTTTCAGAGATTTCGGATTACGAGCATGTTTTCAAAGAATTGTGTAGAATTTATTATTACAAAATGAAATCAGTGATTTTGGATCATTTGAAAGATTAAAAAGATAATCTTTCATATAAAATGATATAGAAAATTATAGGGTTCTATATACATGTAAAAGTACACTCAAAAGAACTTGGACATAACTTATGTTTTAGAAGCTATTAAGTTTGAATCGACATTCAAAATTTTGTGCAAAATTCATCACATGACGGAATTCAGAGAATTTGGTACCATTAGAAAGATAAGAAACCCAACTTTGACATAAAAATTATAAACACATGTAATGAGGTACATAAATATGTTTAAATCTCTCAACAAAAAAAGCATGAAGTGATGCCCTTGAGAAAATTCGGTTTGGTACCTCAGTAATGGAAAATTAGGTAAATTCGTTTCACAATGGAATTTGGAAAACTTGGTATCGTTAGAAAGCTAAGAGAGTCATATTGAATATTAAAATAATGAGAGAAACTTTTGAAAGACACAAATGAAAAGTTCTTGACCCAAACAGAATAAATGATGTAGGTTCGAAATTTCGAGTTTTTGAAACAAGTTCATGAGATTGAGTGATGGTGTAAATGAGCCAGATGAATACCAAATACCTAAATAAACAAAGTGATGAAATAAAAAAATTCATAATCAGGTTAAATTAATCAAGGAGTAGGAATCAACTTTAGGGTAAGTTTAGTTTAAATTGAAATCAAGAGAAAATAATTAAAGATCAATTCCATTAAATAGAGTACTCATGGCTAATTTTTAGAAGCAATAGAGTTTAAATATCAAATTCTAAGAAACCCAAAATTCCCATGAACCCTAAAATCAAATTCAATAATACAAATCATGAATTCATTTTTAAACATCACAAATCCATCAAATAGAGTTTCACATGAGTGTGAATAAGCTTGAATTGATTTGAATATGAAATCGAGAGAATCAAATTTATGAAAATCAAATGAAACAGATTTCAAAGAAGAGTTTTCCCTAACTTTTGTGTAGTTGAAGCTTCCAAAGACCAAAATCAGTTTATAAGTGCTTTAAAATAATCGATCTCCGGTACCTTTTTTCTTTTAATTATGCGATCCCATAATAGGTTTTAATGATTCTTGTTAATTTACCGATTATGATTGTCTCTTCATATTCCTTTTCATAATCAGGTTTTATATATGTATCACATAAACCGATTGTGAATGTTTGACATTCTGTATGTTTTGTAGTCGAACTCGGATTACATATGTTTAATTATGTACCGATTATTGACTAGTTTTTTTAATGTAAAATGGACTTCTCACACCTCGTTTACTCTCGTGATCTCACCTTGGAGGACATTCTTAGGAAACCTACAACGAGTGCGAGAAGAAGCTTCTATAAGTTTTCCTATGGGCGTGAGACCCATCTTGAACAAGACCTCGCATTGATTGATAGCTTTGCCTTTGAGGAGCTTCATGAGGTCATGAGGTTCACTAGGATGAGAAGAAACATGATTTCACTAAGAGGAGGCTCCATGAAGAAATGGAAGATATGTGGAACAAATGGATCACACAAAGGCTACTTTTCCCGATGGTGCCGATCTTTGAAGATGCCGGGTGCTCCCGCCGATGGTGAATGCCGCAAATGCCGGTGCAGCGGCTGGTGATCTTGGTGCTCACCCTTTAAGTTTTTACGTTTAAGTTTTAGATATTAAAGTTTAGGTTTATAAGACTTGTGGTTGTTTGAGTTCTTAACACTCTTTAAGGTTTGTATTTTGGATGATCTTCATGTTGAACTTAATCACTCTAAAGTTTTATTTATAATTATGTGTTGTTGCTCAATAATTTAGCACGATATACAACAATCGGGCTACTCGATATGTCAACATAAACCGATTATTCAAGCTTATTTTTCCTGTATGTATGTTTTCAAAGCTAGAATTGGGTCACATATTAATATATATAAACCCGATTAGCGTCGGTGAAAATTCAAAATTTTAACATGTCTTTAATCGGTTTATGTTGGTCACAAGAAAGCCCAGGTTCTTGTGGCATTAAAATTTAATCGGGTTATACACCTTCGAGAAGACCGATTATTTCGTTTTTAAAAAAAAATTGTCGTTAGGGACTTTCTCTATAAATAGAGACCTCACCCTTGGACCCCATTTGCCCAAAATTAATCATTTTAATCCCCTTCCTCCATATACTCCACAACTACTCATTTCCTACCTCCACATACTATAAATGGCATCATTTGATTCAAATGAAGATTTGGCAATCACCAAAGAAAGCATGGTACGCGAAACCCGAGTTAGATCGTCGGTCCTCCGTAGGGTGGATTCTCAGAACCTTTTTGGGCTAGGGTACACAACAAATTTGCCAAGAATTTGGAAATCCTAATGGAAGAAGTGTTCAACAAAAGTCCATGATAGGCACCTGTCATCGAAATGCTATGGTATACTTGCTTATTTAGCTATCCAACCTCGGATTTTTAACACTCACCCCTTCAACTTGTCCATTGAAAAATTTGTAAGTATTTTTGTGGTTTGTTTCACGTAACCCATGTTGTTTTATCTTCCAATGAAACCACTAACAAATGTAAGTTTGTTTTTTTGTTTGTAGCACGAGTCGTGAAAACGTGCTACTTGGAGGAAAAGGGAAGCATTTGCATTCGATGCAAGCTATCGAGTTCTTGGTAGAAAAAATCCGGAGGATGACCCGAGACATGGATCGTATCGTCTTCGGAGGAAGAAGTTTTATATAGGTTTGTGGGTAGATTCGTAATGGCAGCTCACGAGACTATAACTCGTCCACTAGAGGTCGTGTAGGGGTTTAAGGCTTGATGCATGTGCTAAAATGCATCCTACAATAATAATGGAATGAATGAAAAAATATTTCAGTATGAAAGGAAACAATCGGTTTATATATATAATATGTAAAACCGATTATAAAATCGGATTATACATATGGAAACGTTGACCGATTATAGATGTCCTCTCTTAATTTGAAACACCAATCGAGAATCGGTTTACAAATGCATGAACAACCGATTAGGTCGAATCTTGTTCTGAAAAAATCAAAATGTTTGATGTTTTGAAGAACTCTCTAAATATTAGTTAAGGCCCCAGTTGCCAGAGGTTAATATGTTGTGGACTTTTTTTTTTTTTTTTTTTTTTTTGATCTCGTCAGGTACCAAGATTTGATCCCAAACCTTGTGGATGGTTTTTAGCAACGACAACCACCAAGGTGATGGGAATTGGTACAACAGATAACCTTAAGTATTAACTAGTATGCTTCAATATATATATATATATATATATAAATCATTATTCGCGGATGCGACCAATCCCCAAGCCAAGCACTAGAGATAGTCTATCCTCGATAAATGAATACCTTTATGACCGGAAAAAAATATTCGCTTAGCGAGGTGACTTATTTATCGATAAATGAATAAGATATTCATTTTTCGGTAATGAGTAGTATTTATTTATTTAGAGAGTATTTTTAGTTTTTACAAAAATGCTCTTCTATAAAACAAACCTAATTTCTTTCTCCCGGAGAAGAAGAAATTAAGGAAGAAAGAATATGGAGTTGATTATTAAATCTTGATTGAACCAGAAGTGAAGTAGGAGAGCGAGAACCAAATCATGATTGCTCGTAATCCCATCTCTTTTCTACAAAAATCTCACAACCTACCTCTTTCTTTTTTTTATGTTTGATTGGTAAATTAGGTTCGAATCGATGAAAAATTAGGTTTTTTGTCATAGGGTAAATTCAATTGATAACTCTACCCCAAAACCATAGACGAACCTAGCGTTGTTCTACATTTTGTAGTTGCAAGGAATTAAAACCCAAGACTTTAGGCGAACTTTATTTCACAAAGAATAACACTAAGTTCGATTGTCCTATTTTTTTTTTGCTTGAATCAGCCGAACTCCGATGTTGTTATTGGCAATGAAAAAGAAAGGCATACATGTTTTTGAAAACCTAGGTTCAGCTGACATGCTATAAATCGAACCTAGGTACTTTCAACAATAAAAAAGAACCTCGCCTCTTTTTTGATTAGCCTAGATTTATTTATCTAGTCATCCAACCTAGATTGTAAAAATTTAATCTTATAAGAAACTCAACCTATTTAATCTTATAAAAAATCAACCTATATTAAACCTTCAGGTCCCATTAAGAGTTGAAGTTTCACCTTCCTCATAATTTTCACTTCAAAACAAGTTATTTCTCACTTCTACTTCTTTTTTTCTTCCATAAAACGCTAACTTTCTCTTAAGGAAAATCTCATTACTCTTCAAAATTAACGATAATAATAAATCTAACCAATCATACTAATCATTGACATTAACAATAATCAAATATGGTATTGTTGTCATTATGAAAATCGGTGGATATGGGGATTTTACCTTTGACTATTCAATGACCTTGTCATTATCCAGTAGAACATAAAAGTTTCCTGTATGCCTCAGTGTTCTTAATAAACAAAACTAGATAAACCAAAGGAAAAATTAAATTAACGAATTATGGCCATTGCAAGGCATAGCTTGCGTAAGCCCAAAACTAGATAAACCAAAGGAAAAATTAAATTAGCGAATTCTGGCCATTGCAAGGCATAGCTTGCGTAAGCCCAAATATCACCTTTTCTAGTAGTATACTAGTATTCCACCGTTAAATTCACAATCAAATTTACTTTCCACTTTCTTGAATTTCCAAAATGAAAAAGTGGTTTGACTAGCTATTTCTTAATCCTAGGATGAATAGGTTTTTGTTTGACATGGCACGTATATATTTCTTTAGTTATCTTGTTATTGTAGTAGTTGATTAGAATACTTTCAGTATTTGTTATGATAAACGTCTCGATAAAAATTGCGTTAAATACTTTCAGTATTTGTAAGCGGAAGATTTGTTGATTTTATTTTGTTTTGTTTTGTTTTGAATTTATCTTTTGTAATTCTTTCCTCTCTTAGTCATGTCTTAAATATCAATATATAAACTTGTATATCTCCTTCTGTCTACTTTTCGCAGACTTTCCATTTGTATCCCTAATCGGAAGGAGGTTACTTTATACTCAAAGACATGTTTCGTCCGCTTTTTAATAGCTCATAAGTGATCAGTTGATAACAAGGAACATCATCGAGCAAAGGTGTATCAATATATTGGTTATGATTCAAAGTAATATGTATTATCTTCTTATTTAAAGTTCCTTTAATTCGTCTTTTAATCTGAGCATAGATTATAAGGTTGTTGCTTAAATATCAGGCTTCTAACTGTCTTTTGTTAATTGAATGGTGGTATATTTATGAGAGAATTACCTCAATTTTTGTTTTGTGTGAAAAATATTGTATTCACTATGTTGTACTATGTTTTCAAAGATAATAAAATGAAATAAATTTGATTTCCATAAGAGATATAAAGTGTTTTCGTTATCTATCTTATTGCATTCTTAAAACCTTCTCTTTTTTGAGGAAGAAAGATAATATTAACAAAGTAGAGAATTACAAACATCGATTAAAGGGGGAAAATTATTTAGTAGTACTTTACTAAGACATCTGGCTTCTCGAAGAAATGTGTAATGGGGATGAAATACTTTTGATTAGGTTAACTACATATTTAGAAAAAGGGGCAAGTAAAGACATAGAGGAGAACATATCACCGTAATATTGCTTCAAAATTCTGGTAAAATGCACTTTGAAGTAGGTAAAAATAATACGCACCGGTAAAACAACCTTTTAGTAGATTAACTTGTCATTCTAAATGCCCTAACTTGAGTATTCTAAAAGTTGTTATCACGCTATGGGTCTTCAATAACAAAGGTGTTGAATTGATCATATGCATAACCATGGAAGAACTTGAAGTACGGAGAATTCAAGGCGATGTTGAAGATTCAAGAACTCGAGCATTATGGAGATTGAGCTAAAAATTTTATTTTATTTAATTCATATGTATTGATAGTTTTGTCACTAAAATTTAGAAAGGCGGAGATTGTTAGAGTTGCTCGGTCGAACTCCCAAGTTTTATTATCTCAAGCTTGTTATCTAAGTTTTACAAAACTATATCTTGATTTCTAGTCAATTAAAGTCAAGTCTCAGACTAGGATTAGAACATAGTAGTTAAGTATCAGATATCATTGAATACCCGCGAATATTGATGACTAAAGGAAAAACGAAAACATTTGCGGGAACTTCATCAACAAAGGTATGTATGTGAAGATTGTCTTATCTTATTTACTCAAAGTATCTACCAATCTAAACTCTTAATTAATTCATCCGCACCTAGTTGATATGAAGTCATTTCAAATTACAGTTAGGAAATGGTTTGTTAATTTTATAGATGATTGTACGAAAGGTCTTGTCATGTTTATATAAAATTGAAGTTGAAAACCGTATGAATGCTACCATTTAGACTATTAGTTCTGATCGTGGTGGTGAGTATGAAATTCCTATAGAAGACTTCTTCGAATAACATAGAATAATATATGAGACAACAACCCCTTATTCACCTCAATCCAGTGGTGTAATTAAACGTAAGAACTATACCCTTAAGGATAAGATGAATGTTATGTTGATTAGTTCAGGATTACTTGTGAACTTGTGGAGGAGAGGTTATCCTCTCAGCTACTTACATCCTGGATAGAGTGCCTTCTAAAGGATCAGATAAAACTCCATATAAGCTATAAGAAGGTAGATAACCATCTTCAAAGTGGGGTGTTGGCAAAGGTGGCCATCCCTCCTCTTAGAGAGCTAAGATATAACCCAAAACTGTTGATTGTGTTTCCATAGGGTATCCTGAGCATACTAGTGCTTATAGGTTTATGGTTGTGAGTTTTGAAGTTTCTAACATAGGGTTGAGTACAATTATGGAGTTTAGGGATGAGTTTTTTGAGAATATTTTTCCTTTAAAAACGTCACTATCGTAAGAGATGTATAGATGATCCCCTAAATGTGCCTTCAACTAGTCAATCATTACCTAGAGGAAGATGAACCAGGAATAGAACCTCAGAGAGGTAAAAGGATTAGAACTGAGAAAAGTGCAGTTGCATTACATACCTAGCCGAGTCTCGAGCCACAAACTTATATAGAAGCCATGACTTCTTATGAAGCTCCATGGTGTAAAGAAGCATTAGAGAAATGGATTCTATACAACATAACCATATTTGGGAGATTATATATTTACCTCCAGTATATAAGGCTATAGGATGTAAATGGATGTTCAAGAGAAAATGTAAGATAGATGGAACTGTTGAAAAATACAAGACTAGGTTGATAGTTAAAGGCTACAAACAAAAACAAGGTATAAAGTTATACTTATTCACCAATGACTATAATTACCTTCATTAGGATGTTCATTGCTATAGCTTTTGTCCATAAACCTAGAGATACATCAAATGGATGTAAAGACAGCGTTTCTTAATGGTGAATTAGATGGAGAATTTTTCATGGAACAACTCGAGGGCTTTGTAGTGAAAGGTTGTGAAAAAAGTTTGTAAACTTCTTATCTTTGGGGAAAGAAACTGAGTTATCGTTAAGTTATTTAAAGGTACTCAATGCTTTCTTCCTTTCTCCATCTTCACAACCTAATTTTTTCTTATATTACAGACACAATGGTTTCTTGCTTTCTCCATTTTTTTATTGTTTTGAGCTCTTGAAGCTATGAATGTTGTTTATAAAAGTTAACCAGATAATGGTGCGTAACCAAACCCTTGCAAACCTTTCTTGACTTTCTCCATTAGAAGTCAGAACTAAGGTTTGGTTTCTTACTTTGTTTCGCCTTGGTGTTGATAATCTGCCCAACCTTTATGTTCTGGTGTTGTATTGAGTTTCGTACATTAGTGTATATACATGTGTTGATCTTGACGCGCTAAAGGCAATCAAATATGTGTTGGAACATTAGTGTATATACATGTGTTGATCTTGGTTCAGGGTAACTGTTTCGACCGTTACAAACTATCCAGAATATTCAAATCCAACGGGCACGCCATTGATGTCGATGATGAAGAGACTCGGTGAAAAGATGTATTTCCCAACAGATGCGAAAATCCCTATAAATGGCATCTCCATAACTCGTTGAAAACATCATCGAAAAACCTTCTCTTTTCTCTCTTAAACAAAGCATCAATGTAAATTCTGTTTACATGTGTTCTTGATTGGATCAAGGGTACAAACCTTGAATTCAATTTCCGTTGTAGGGCTTTTCATTGTATCCTGGAAGGCATTATTTCACATACCTGTTATAATCGCCAATTTATTGGGAGGGTAGAAATAATTGTCTAAAAGAAATCGTATGAGCCTTGAAAGCTTTTGAGTACAACAATTTCTTTGTGTTTATTTCATCCTCTATTTGAACCCATTTTCCAACAATATGTCCGGGAGGCTAGACCAATGTTTATGTTCATCACCAATTATGTAAACAATTACTTTTGGATTCGAATGCTCTCTTAGCCTTTATTTATCTTATTGTTATTTTTCTTTTTGATGCCATCTTCTTGCTTGTTGTTTGGACGAAGAATTCGTATGAAATTAAAGTTTTACAATATATATCAATTTATTTTGAAGTTAAAAATGATGTTATATCTTATTCTCAATTTAAGCGATAAGAGAATAATATTTATATAATTATTAAATATAATGTATTAAATTTTGGAATCAATGACAACGCCTGTCAAAAAATATTGACAAGTAGAACGCGTAGTTCTTAATTGATAATTATTGATGAGATTACCACCTATTAAGGTCTTGATACCTTACAACACGACAGGTGCGTCCGGCGGGTAGGGTCCTTTGGTTGACAATAGATCTGGTCCGTTGATAAAGGTGATTTTCTGGCGTAAAACACTGCCTCTACACCTTCCTTCACGGAACGGTAGAGATGGCTCTCCCTCGACTACGACCGCTACAGCGAGTTTTACTTGCGCAAGTGTATTTTGGTGATCTTGCACGTCGGGAAATGAGAGTCAACATTAATTCTTCATTTCTTAGGTTGGAACCATATGGAAACCTAAAAGTTCATAACTTCTATACTTGGTCTGATCTTTCTGAGTACTGGGACGATAGTCATGCATTTTCCGGAGACACCGTGGGACAATGTGCATTAGGATCAAAATGTGGTGCATCTGGGTCTTGTAATATGGAGACGTGTAGCGCTTGCCCTCCTAACGGTTCTGTAGGTTGTATGATCAATACTTAAAAGAAAATATAGCCTGGTTTCCATTATGGAATCCAGAGTCTGACTATCCTGGTTAAATAAGGGTTGTTTTCCTTTATGGAGATTAAGAGTTCAAGTATATGTTCTGTAATAATAATTTCTCTAATTCAGTTCTGGAATCTACGGTGGATGATGTTAAACTGTGGAATTTCGGTTCTAATTTCTCTGTTTTCTAGCTGCTTATCTCTGGATTTAGATGGTCTTCTTATGTTTCCCTATAAGCAAGTCTGGAATCCTAAAATACCACTCAAGGTATCTTTTTTGGTTTGGACTTTGTGTCACAAAGGGGCTCCAACTCTAGACTACTTATTCAGTGTAGGAAAAGTAAACTCAAGCCAATGCATGTTGTGCGTAAATGAAGAAGAGACAAATAGCCATCTATTCTTGCATTGTTCAAAAACTAGGAAAGTGTGGCATTATTTCTTGGATAGCTTCGGGGTGAGATGGGTTTTTGCGGAAAACAATAAGGCGAGTATTTGGGAGTGGTCTAATAAGATGAGCAGCCGTATGGTGAAGAAGATCTCGGGATTTCTTCCTTTCGCTATTTGGTGGAATATTTGGAAGGAACGCACTTGTCGTTATTATAGACATTCGAGAAGGCCTATTAGGCGATTGATAATTTCGATTAAATGTACTCTATTTCATTGGTCTCTAGCCACAATCTTTTTGAAGGTTACTCTTTGAGTACCTTAATTTGTAATTGGGATGCTGTGGTTGGTAACAACTAATTTGTTCTCTTTCTATTAGCTTCATCTTTTCAATGATGGCTAATTTTTAATTTAATTTGCACTTTTTCTGTCAAAAAATATAAAAAAATAAAATAAAATAATTGTCCCCCTTGCTGGATATTTCTAACCGGCTTTGCTTGTGTGGTAACTTAATATATTTGTACGAGCATACGTCTCCTCCAGCATACTTGTATTTGTTTTTAACCCGAGCACTGGCATAGCAAAAACATGAAAACACTGCCTCTAGACATGTCCTCCCTTTTCAACCATATCTATTAACAGTGACGGAGGGAGCATCTGACGTAGGGCGTGAGCTTACTGAAACAGTGAAATGTAGCTAATTATCTTTATTACAGCATCTCTCCACGATTTGGCATTTTCCCAGAACATCACCATGCACTGCTGCTGCAGTCATTGTGCCGTACGTACCAGATATGACCAGATATTTTGTTAACGTGGAAGTACATAAAAATGCAACTTGACATTAATAATCGAAAGTCAATCTGAAGATTGAGCCATTAATGCGTGACAGTATAACTTAAAGTTTAAAATTTGTTATAATAATGCATTGGACTTTGAATATGTTTAGATTGAAGATTTGCACACGTTAGTGTAGCTTGCCCATGGTTCTTAGACATATACTCTTTTGACCAAACAATGTGAAAGCTTACTCCAATTGAAATGCCAAAATCTTATCCCATTTGAGATCACTACACCCAAAAATCTATAAAATGGTGACATTTTGTTAATCAACATTTCACACACACGGAACCTATTCAAACATCATGGCTCCTCTGGTTCCTCAACATTTCCTTCTATTATTCATAATCCTTCTCTGTTCTAGTATCTTATCAGTTCAATCTACCGTTCCTAAAGATAAAACTTTCAGATTTGTAAACCAAGGTGCATTTGGAGGATATAAAGTCGAGTATTCGGCGAATTACCGTGCCGTTAAAGCCGTTTATAAAAACCCATTCGGACTGTATTTCTACAACTCTACTCCTAATGCATATAGTCTTGCCATAGGTGCCGGTCCTCCTAACGCCAAATCAACGATGCGTTGGGTTTGGGATGCTAATCGTAACGACCCTGTTCATGAAAAGGCTACTCTGACATTCGGCAGCAACGGTAATTTAGTCCTTGCAAATTTCGATGGTCGTGTAGTTTGGCAAACTAACACAGCCAACAAAGGTGTTACCGGTATTTCTATGCAGACTAACGGGAATTTGGTACTTCATGATAGAAATGGGAAGTTTGTTTGGCAGAGTTTCGATCATCCTAGTGATACCCTTTCTGAGAGGTCAGTCACTTAAGCTCGCCGGTGTCAAGAAACTTGTTAGTCGCGCCGCGATAAAAGATAGCCGGGACGGTCTTTACAGTATTCAGATGGACACAAAGGGTTCATAATGTACATAAACGATTCAGATTTCTTACTTCTATATGCCGGTTGGGATGCACAGGGGCTTTCAAGTGTAACATTCGATTCCGTTCATGGAGATCCGCTTACGACTAGTCATATTCTAAAGCTAGATTTTGCAAAGCCTTCCACTCCCTCTAGAAAAGTCGTAGTACTTAAGAAAATCAATTACAATTATGCGTATTCATTTCTCAGGTTAGAATCCGACGGGAACCTTAGAGTTTATGCTTACTCTACACGACTGGGATGGAGTAAGAGTTATGCGTTTTTCCGGAGATACCGTGCAAGAATGCGTTGGAATCAAAATGTGGTTCAACTGCGTTTTGTGACCCGGATGTATGTGCCTCTTGCCCATCTATGGTTGGAGTTAGGTTGTATGTTCACTCCATGAACAATTGTATAGCTTAGCCAGTGGATTAGAGGCCGGTTTCTACTTTGAAAGATCAATAAATTGGATGCAATTGCTTCATAATTTGCATTCCTTGCGTGAAAATCATTACAACTAAAGTTCATAAGGTGTATGTATGTTCCTTTTTTTGGGGGTGGGGGCGGGTGGGGTGGGCTTGTAGCTGGGGCCGCCCCTCCTGTGTATCAGTTTTTTTTTTCTTTTTTTTATCAATAGAAATTTGTTTGAACGAGAAAAAAATATCTACCGTTTGCCTCCCATCAGGCCTGACTGGCATGTTGGCCGGCCGACTCTATTTTCCTAGATAACCTTTACGCTTAGCTTTGTTTTGCACAGGAACTGCTGTAGATAGCACATATGGAACATGCCTACGAGAACTGGAATATGATGTTTCCACATTAAGTGGTAGCGGTCGATCAGATCAGAAGTCACAGGCGCAGCATTTACAGAAAATCAGAAATGGGTAGGCAAGGTTACTTCTGTGAGATTGAAAAGTGAAGAGTATATTCAGAAGACACATATTTTAGTTTTACTCCTTGCTAAGAATTGAGGATGCTAAATAGACTTTCAAGTTTTACTAGCATTGCTTAGAAAATAATCATGCAGGGTAATTTAAAAGAGTCTGGAATATTCTTCTGACCAATTGTCTGTTAGGTGCAACAAACAAGCATCAACTGCTCAAGCTGGATGAAAGTATCTGCTCTCTGCCAGCCACCATGCGTGTATTCTCATTGGTAACAAAAGAGCTCATATCACCAAACAGCCAGTCTGTAATATAATGGAAATTTTTCCAATATACACCCATTTGAAAACCGGTTTACAAAACTACACCCGTTTTTGGGTATATTTCTAAAATACACCTACCTTCCAATGAACCGTTAAGTCTCTGTTTCTTATGATCCAGCCGTACTGTAGCAGAACTGACCAACGATGGAGATTTATTTAAACTTGAAAATTACAGATTTACCCTAAATTGGAACCAAAATGGGTAGAAGAAGATTAGATCGCATTTTTCTGTTTTCGTTTCTTCTCTATATTTCTGTTGTTGCTCCCGTCTCGTCTCAAGAAAAACTTATAGGATTGGGTTTTCGTTTCAAAATCGACTATTTCCTGAACTAGAAAAAGAAATAAGTCAAGTGATTAAGAGAAAACCAGAGAAGAACATGATGAAGAGGTAGGGTTTTCCAAAACTGAAATCTTAATTGTTTTAACCTGTTTTTGATGATTTGTAAACCCTGATTGATGAAATTGATTAACCCATTTGATGATTTTTGTTGTGTTTGTCTTTGACTATATGTTTTGTGCAGTCAAGATTTTTTTTTTTTTCATTGTTGCAAACCCACCCAGACGATGCTAATTACAGGAGTCCAGACCATCTCCAATATTGTTTGTGATAAATTACTATGTGAATGCAATTCGGAAAGAAACAACGGGGTGAATACATTCTATTTCGCTGGAAAGTTAAATACAATATTGGCTAGAATTTGAATAAGCTATTATACTTACTGCAAACAATCTTAGGAAACAACGGGGTGAATACATTCTACTATCTGTATTCACATCCCTGGTAGTCATGATGTTAGTGCTAGTTCTGTTCCTTCTCTTGATTGTTATATGAATAGATATGAAAAGAAAGTTTGAGTGAAAGAGGTTCTCTCTGTTTCACGGGATAAATGAATAAGATCTTCAATTTCCTATAGGGGGTTTCCAGACATTTTCATTTCCTGATAGCTCTACGACAGCTGTAGAGATAACGGCCATCACCGTTTTATTCAAAAAACGGACGGAATTATGGTAACGGGTGTAGTTTGGAAATATTGTAAAAAACGGGTGTAGTTTAGAAAAGACAATATGAAATGGGTGTATACGAGAAAAAGCCCCTAATATAATTAGGTCTTGAGGTAACGGTGCTTACTTCAATGTCACCTGAAAGCATACCCACCACACGAGACATTGCTGGTCTTAGCACTGGTGATGCCTGAGTGCACAAAAAGGCTATTCCAATCATACGCATAGCTTCTCCATTGTCAAAATCAGTTAATGATGGATCGACCAGTTCCAGTGTACGGCCATTTTCGTGTAGACTCCAAGCCTAAAAAAGTACTCCCTCCGTCCCTAATTAGATGAGCTACTTGTAGTTTGCACAAATTTTAAGGCAAGAGAGGAAAGTGGAGTATATTTTAGTATTTTTACAATTATACCCTTATGAGCAATAATTAGTAAAATTTAGAAACGATTTATCTCTTAAACTATACCACGGTTTTTATAAACTTTATACCGTTGAAAAGCATTTTAAAACACCTACGAATGAATATAAACATGACTATCAAATTATACATATTTCTTATAGAAAAAATAATCAATTAAAAAGGGTAGTTTTAGAAATATCCCTTTGGTTAGTGAAATAGCTCATCTATTTGTGGACAAAACTAAAAACCAAATAGCTCATCTAATTAGGGACGGAGGGAGTATAGCATTAGCCATAAAAAGGAATTAGTTCTTGAACTATAAAGTTGCTTCCAAAGATAAACAATGGATCTAGATCCATGTGCTCCACTTACGCAAGCATCACACTTATTTACACCACCTAATAGGGTTCACAATTTCAAGTCAACATTGTTCAAACAGTATTTTGTTATTTTGATTTGCTAGGATGATCTCTTCTCCATGTTTATAGATCCTCCTCAGCTGGCGAATTTCTTTAACCGCAAACCAGTTCCTTATAATTTCAACCCAAACCCTTGCTTGAGACGAATTAAAAGATTTTGAAGGTCCAAGTTTTCGATTAGACCTGCAGGATGAAACTTAACATACTAATACTCTTTAAGTAAATATAATACTTAAACTTGTGAACTTACCCATTCTAGGAGATACATTTTATCTTGGTCCATGGTTGTGTCAGAATTTGGTCATCTACTGACAATCTCAGTGCGACAACCCCAAATCCAAATATATCAGCCTTCTCCGTCAGATGCCCAAGCAAGGCATATTCCGGGCAAGATATCCTCTTCAAGAGACAGAAAGATGGTAACATAAGGTATAGTTCAAATAAATTTCACACGATAGAATGGTATAGTGAAATATGTCAGAAAGCTTACATTGTTCCTGCCACTGGGTACTAATATGGGTTTTTTATCATCATATAACTTTGCCAAACCAAAATCTGAAATTTTGGGGTGAAGATCAGCGTCAAGAAGAATATTACTGGCTTTGACATCTCTATGTACAATTCTTGGTCTCGACTCCTCGTGAAGATAAGCTAGGCTCTTGCCGCTCCCAAGCAAATTTCATAGCGGGTCGGCCAACTGAGGTGTACGCCACTCTTTCCTGCAAGGTGTTGGTTATTAGCCAGCATGATAAAGACCAGAGAATCCACATATATGAATGTAGGAATAACTCAATTCCATACCGAAGAGTGCTTGATCTAGGCTTCTGTGTTCGAGATACTCATAAACCAGGAGACGGTTTGCCCCCTCAATGCAGCACCCATACAATTTCACAAGGTTGCGGTGTTGAACAGAAGATATGGTAGAAATCTCTGCCACAAACTGGCTTTTCCTTGACAAGAAGTTACAGAAAGTTGCTTAACAGCAACTACTCGTCCGTCAGAAAGTGTGCCCTGCAGGTACCATAATTTAATAAACAAATAAATGGACATCGATGCTAAGATTTTCAAAAAACAAAAATTATTGCTGAAAAAGATACTACCATATTCTTTTTGTTTTCAACATTCTCGTTAGTATCCAGTACACCATTTACCGATCTTTATCACTCAATTTTACAAAATAAAACAGTTTCAGGACTTCAGTTTTATCCCTCCCAAGTTTCCTAATGATGCTATTTCCTGATCAGGTATTATGCTTTTTCCTGATCAAGTAGGTCATGTGATTTTTCTAATAAAACTCAATGGGGCTTTGTGATTCCTATCTTCATACATTACTATTAAAGACATCAAGTTAGACGTAAACCAACTTGAGCACATACAAAGTACATTTGTTTCATCATCCCATTTTTAGAACTTCCAGACTAGGCTAGGTTGCCATACCAAATGTTAGCTGAATTTTCCACAAAATGGTTCATAATAGATGGATGATCATACTAATTCATAAAGAGAAGTTCAGAATAAATGATATAGAGGCTTATTCAGGCATCGACCAAGCATTTTATGCGCATTACAACATGTGTATTTGACAGCCCAGTTGAACAAAAAAATTATACAGAGAAAGTTGGCATGTGGAATCTTTATTGCGTCGAAGAAGAATGTTTCTTAAATTCAATTTACAGTCTTGTTCACAAGAAATTGATTGATTGTACCAATATACTGTATGTTGGTAGATGGAGTTCCAAAAGAAGAGGTATACCATAGACAACACCATGTTAATGGCTCAAGATCACCCTTTCAACTCAATTAACTAGTATGATTAACAGCAATCAATTAATATCATTTGCACCGAAAAATCATCAACATGACCTAGCTGTGGTTCTCTTTATTGGATGACGTATCACTCGTAAATCCAAAGAAGAGTCTGAGTAACCAAGTCCATCAAGTATTTTTAAGCTTTTCCCTTTTTATTTGTTAAGCGAAGAGAAAAAATTGAGCCTTACCTTGTAAACAGATCCAAATCCTCCCTCTCCTAGCTTGTTTGCAGAATTGAAGGCTGCTGTAGCATTTCTCAGCTCTACGTAAGTAAATGTATTTGGCTTGTTCTCTATCCCTAGAAGCTCTGTGAACCAATTTAACATTCATAAGTACTAGTTCAAAATCTCAAAGAAGGGGGATAATACATGTACTTATTTCTACCCTCGTAGCTTGTATCTGTCTAAGTAATTCTTAGCATTAGTTACAGAAAAAAAATATAAGACGGTGCAAGAAAAATGATTACACTGAATAGGAGTTTAGTTACATATATACATAATTGAACTTCAAACCTTACTACAGATAAGTACTATTTACCTTCTTCTTCATCGACATCTGACACTTTCCTTCCACAATAAAATACCGCAAATATGGAAATACAGCTCAAAACCGCAACAGAAACTACAATGCCGACAATTAAACCAGTCTTGCTCTTTTCTGGAGCAGTTGGCGGAAGCTTACTGACTGTTGGTTCAAAATCTGACCAGGAAATCAAGAATTAGTAGTTGCCGGAGAAGTCCCCGAAACACTTGAACTGATATAACTTCATAATGTTACTTTACCTGGTGTAATAAGAATAGCAGAAATGGATGGTCCGTAAGAACCTTGATAAGGTATGCAGCAAGTCCTTTCCCGGCCCAAAAAGATGAATCTCAATGTAATTCTGAGATACCGGAACCTTAAATCCCTCTGAACAGCTCTATTAGAGGCCCCACCTGCCTCCTTTCTTATATCAAAATCTTTACACGCCTATCCCCTGAAAACATAACAGGTAGACAAGTAAGATGCTAACTAAAATAATTGCAACCTAAAATTGACTGTATAACAACACTTCTACCTGAAGATAAATATTGAAAACACGTCTTCCAAGACTCTTCCATGTGAGTGAGCTGGGATCATCATACTCTGTCTCTGCAAATCGCAGGTTGACATTGTACATTCCGTTCTCAAGACCAAGGCTGTAAAATCTTAGCTGATCCCTCCTGATATCCTGGATGTCTGAAACAGCCCAGTCTAAAGTACCCGTAATCTGAGAAAGAGTAGTTAGGATATCCCGAGCTCGCACTATTTCACCAAACAGACCAACATTGCTAATTGCCCATCTCCTATAATTAGTAAAACGTAGTGATGCTTCACCAAGAGCAGAGTCGTCTGCCTCAAAATCTATACCATCTGAAGATCTCATCATTCGGCCACCACAGTTAATCGCAGAAGTGGAGGCTGCCAACCATGAAAGTATTAAACAATGATCATAACTGGAATTCTAATGTCTAACATTGCAGTCTGTAAAGTACTTGCGCACAGTCTATAAAGGTTCACACCCTAGTCTGTACTAGATCTTACAACTATAAAGTTCGGCATATAATAGTGCAACCTGCTTGATTTTTTCTAACAGCCTGGAGATATGAAAGCTATAGCTTCGAACTAATAAATAACACTTGCTAAACTTGGGAAAAAGAAATTTGAGGTCAATCTCATATGTATCCGTTATAACCCCTCAGTATACTGTAAGATGACAATAATGATATTCCTCATTTCTCTATTGGATACTTTACGATGTTCAAATGGTACATGCTGTTATTATTAAACTGTTAATAAGAAACTCTCAGATAGATTTAAATTACCATTTTATTTTTAACAGTTGCGAATTGATGATATCAAATTGCTTGGCTGGTGCGCTCCCTTCAAGTTCTCGTGAATGAGCACCACATGTTGGTAATAGACTACCTATTCAACCTACAGCTTATATTACACTTCCATGTTGCACTTGACAGGGGAATACAGAATCACATTACTAAAGACTATGGCTCATTTTGTTTCAAATCAAATCTTGTCTTGTAATGGCAGCGACGGACCTATGAGTGGGCTAAGCACTCTGGCCCATGTCTAGTAATTTTTATCATTTCTTTCATATTTTCCTCTTAGTGACTACTATCAGGCCATGTCAAAAAAAAAAAAAAAAAAAAAAAAAAGTTAAAGCAATCCTTGGGTCCGTCCAGTTATGGTATGTTTCTCACAGAGAATATAAGGTCACGGTTCAAATGTTCACATCCTCATTGGCGCTCAAGTTTAAATACAATCTCACTTGGCCGAGTAATAAAAGAATAAGAAATTACGGTCAATTGAAGAGCGGACAAAAGCATGTCATCTAACTAACATATAAGGTAGAAGAGCTTGGCAACAAATCGAAGGTGACTTACTGCGAGGAGGATCTCCATTGCAAGTAAAGTCTCGTTGAGGGCAAATCCTCAATGACTCCGGAACACTGAACCAAAAATATCCAGAAAATGATAATGATATAAAATAACATGATATAAAGTGATACCCGGGAGGGTTGAAACAGAGTGTGTACATCTAATAAAGAAGAGATACCACATAAAAAAACTAACTCTGAATATGCTCCAACACCATTTGTGTAGCTCACCTGTCTCTAAAAATATCTTCTGAAAAGTTGTTTGCAACCAAATTCCTGCATCACACATCGTGCAGGAATTGTGAGGAGTCTAAGTCGCAACTTTCAAATTGTGAACCGAGAGGCTAAATGTTCGCATGCACCCGTTAGGATACAGCTCGGTTTTCCATCAAAGGGGCATGATATTGTTAATGAAATTTGTTTTTATTCGTTGGTCTTCCCATAAGGAATAAAAGAAGTACAAAATTCTATTTGTTTTTGCCAATATGGCTATATAAATGGACAATTCATGACCTCTATAAGTATGAAGAAGTGTAACCATGTGGACAACACCTTGCCCAGTATAAGAAAATAGATCAACAAGAGACGTAC
Organism: Papaver armeniacum; assembly: GCA_023531295.1. Taxonomy (NCBI): domain Eukaryota; kingdom Viridiplantae; phylum Streptophyta; class Magnoliopsida; order Ranunculales; family Papaveraceae; genus Papaver; species Papaver armeniacum. The sequence continues at coordinate 33,329 of JAJJWW010014624.1, read as the reverse complement.
GTTCACAAAGGCACCATCATATGGGACAAATTTGTTAAGAACTACAGAAAATAATAAAACAAAACTAGTACTCTGATTCTGCATACATACACTTGTCTGTTTCGCTGGGTTACCCAATCGGGAAGACTTCCTGACAATTCATTGTACGACAAATCTCTGCATGATATGAGACATTAGCATAGCCATTATCAATGTTATTTAGAAATATAAACAAGCGGAAATAGATTGTGGGGATTGTACAAGTATAAGAGAAAAAAACATCATAAGACATAACAAGAAAGGTCTAGTTGGCGAAAAACAACATAAGGCACCACTTGAATAGTTAACATTATATGAACTTAAAACATATCCTCTGACGACCCCCCCTACCCCTATCAGTACAGCAAGGAACATTGTAGTATGCTCCCTCACCATAGATCATGTAACAATTACAATGAAGGGAGTGTCTGGAGTACAGTTTTAACATAGGATAGAGTGTGAGGACATACACAGTGCGGGAGCGTAACTTATCTCGCTTGGAATGATACCAGACAAGCTATTGTTTCCCGAGATACCTGCAAATTGAAGCAAGTGATGGCCAAAATCCATCATCATCCGATTTCTAATTATGGGGGTATTAACTTGACTGAATTGTTCAAAAAAAAAAAAAAAAAAAAAATGAATTGAAAAACAACTGAATGAAAGATTGAATATAGGCTTTTACAAGTAACCAAGAGAACTCAAATTGAAGAGATCCTCTGGGATCCGTCCAGTTAAATTGTTAAAGCTCAGATCCCTGGAGGTAAGCAGACAAAAACAAGAAGATGATATGAAATTTGTTTATATGTACACAATCACAATAACAGAAAGTGTCTGGAGATTTAAACAAAATGATAACTTACAGCCTCCGTAACTTTCTGTACTCTCCCATGTTGGATGGAATACTACCAGATATCAAATTGTTTCTCAAAAATCTAACAGCAGCAGAAAAATATACATTGGGTAAATTTCAGGAATTGAGGTACTGATTAGAATTGTTTGGCTCAAAGAAAATTGTCTTACAAGATGGATAAATTCTTCAAGTCCTTGATAAAATCCAACGATGAGCTTATGTTAGACAAGCCACTAATTCTCCTACACAATATAAGATATGTCAGCAAATACAGATAAGACAGAGATCAAGTATCTGATTTTTAAAGGACACCCACAGGTCATCTAACAGAGTCAAATTAGATAAGCTGGCTGGAATAGGCCCTTCAAAAGAGTTCCCCTCAAATCTCCTGCATATGAAAAGATAGACTTATCAAGAAAATCAGAAGTGAAGAAAAAAAGATTACAGGACAAATATATTTACTAAGAAAATAACTCCATAGGATGTGCATTCATTACTTACTGGGAGATGAACGATTTGAAGCAAAAGAAAAGAAAAGGAAAAAGAGTTTAATGGAGTCTCGTGGATAATCTTGGGTAGTGCTGTAAAAGAGGTATACCATCTTACTATATTCATCATATCTGAAAGAAGGCAATGTCAGCAACCTGAAAAACTAATGAAGGGGAAGTTTTCTAGAGTATACATATGCCAAAAATATATCTCTATAGGATTTACATTGACTCCATAACTGAATACCAAGGTTATGAAAAACCCAAAAAGATTATCGTCTTAATGTAGACTTATCAATAGTATTGGGATTAAAACTAATGAAGGGGAAGTTTTCTAGAGTATACATATGCCAAAAATATATCTCTATAGGATTTACATTGACTCCATAACTGAATACCAAGGTTATGAAAAACCCAAAAAGATTATCGTCTTAATGTAGACTTATCAATAGTATTGGGATTATCTTTTAGCCAAAGTACTGTACTACTGTGACAACTACAAAAACAGCATGAGATGTTTATTGGTTATTATTATTATATTATTGTCAAATTATTATTATTACTATTGGATTGGATAAAGAGTATTACAAGAAACTAGTTTGAAGCTAAACAAGCTGAGCTCCAACGGCGTACTACTACATTAGTTGAACAGGTTGCCGTGCTAGCTTACATTATTATTATTACTATTATTATTGTTATCACTGCTCATTAGATGGACACAGTATCCATCCTTATCCTAGGTAATAATTATGAAAGAGAAAAAACAGCAAGGTTCTTGTTTGTGTTTGACGGTGATAACTTGCATATATGATATCCAAATACTATAAGCCAGGAATAATTTTTCCCGGTGACATTTAACAATATAAGCGAATGAATTTTATGAGAAATCACGGAAATTCTCTTACAGGGAGATTAATTTAGACCAAGTCCCTATAAAGTCAGGAATGTTGCCTGTGAAAGCATTGTCTGACGCCCACCTGAAACCACAAATATGCTTTGCTTGTAAGATGACACAAATTTTATGCACTGGAGCATGTAATCCATAAGGTCTGGTTTCAACTGATACAAAAATGTTAAACTAAATTAATAAGGAGTATGCTCACATAGGTACAGTGTTGCATGTAATCCATAATTCTTAATATTTTTTTATTTTTTTGATCGGTAAAGAATTTGGTGCTGGCGAGTTTCGAACCCAGGTCATTAGTATCAGCACCCAATGACTTTACCACTGTACCTAATATCTACAATATACTCCCTCCATCCCTAAATGGATGACCTAGTTCACGTTTACACAATTCTTAAGGCAAGAAGGAGAGGGGAGTATTTTTAATTATTTTTTACAATTATACCCTTATGGATAATGCTTAGTAAAATTTAGAAACGATTTATCTCTCAAACTATACCACGGATATTCGTAAACTTTATACCATTGAAAAGCATTTTAAACACCTACATAACGAACATAAACATGACTATCAAATTATACATATTTCTTATACTAACAATAATCAATTAAAAGGGTAGTTTTTAGAAATATACTCTTGTTTAATGATATAGGTCATCTATTAATGGGAAAAAATTAAATAGGTCATCTATTTAGGGACGGAGTATGGCAGTATCTGAACAATGCTACTCTAGTGATGCCAAGTGATAGGTCATCTATTTATCAAGTGATAGGGACGGAGTATGGCAGTATCTGAACAATGCTACTCTAATGATATAGGTCATCTATTTATCAACCCAGTCAGTAAAGGTCGTCAATGTTATTTTCACTCTTCAAAATCAGTATATTATCTTTCTCACAGTTTGTTTCTCCTTTTTCTACCAGTTCCTCTTGAACAATATGTTGTTTTTGAATAGACATTAAAAAGATTGTTGTATTGATTAAGAAAAACATGAGATGAGGAGATGAAAGATAACACAGAAGTAACATACAGTTGAGTAATGTGGCAAGTGGATCTATTAGTGGTTCCGCAACTGCATTTGATCCCAGGTTGAAATTGGGGTTGTCCTCTATACCTGTTCGGTCTATTGCAGCTCCACTGCATGGTTCCCCACTTATGTTCCACAAAGAACCAGCTGAGATGTTCCATTGTTGGAAAATGGAATTTTAAGCTTTCACTGTTAAACAAACAAACGATAAATTAATTGAATTTAGGTCAAAATTATGGTGTTAATCTTTATGAAATACACAAAAACAATTAAAACCATGAAAGAAAGTAAATCGAAACTTAAAGACTTACTCCATCGAACTGATGGAAATGGAATTGTTCTTGTGCTCGACTACTACCATTCTCGTCAAGGACCCAGGGTAGAAGAAGAAGATAAAGGGCGACTTAAAAGGTGCTCGGCGTTAAAGACAAGCCATCACTATTGGGGAAGTTGCAAATCGGTCAAACCATCTAGCTTGACTAAACTCGGAGAGATGCGCTCGTATCTGGCTTCTCCGACTAATACTATATCGTTTTATTTCACCCCACTAACAGCATTGCAAATTGGTCAAACTATCTAGATTGACTAAACTCGGAGAGATGCGCTCGTATGTGGCTTTTCCGACCATAATATTGTTTTATTTCACCCCACTAGCATCAGAAAATGGACTTCACTCCAGTAGATATAAGTAAAAATAGATTTTTGTTAAAGGGAAAGCAAAAAAGAATTCGAGGAGAGTAGAAACCGTGGTTGACTCGCTAACTCAAACCTATTCAATATTTTAGTATGATTCGGACCAAGTTACCCATACTAAATACACCCACTAACTCCTCAAAACTCGCCCCTTCTCCTAAAAACAACTCCACTGTCGGCAAATGAACTTTAGGTAAAACACCTCTATTAGAGTGTTGAGCTCTTCATCGTTGCTCGCAGCAAATTTTATGCGGATGATACAATCTTATTCAAAACCGTAAATTCTTAAGTACAAACGATCGCATTAGTCGATTTTTCAAACACTTAAAGGCAACAGCACTAAAAACCATATCACATTAACATATTAAACCATTTCGCAAATCATTAGGAAATCCAAAGATGGATCCAAAATTGGAATAATCCAAAACAGAGTTAAGAGTGAATCGAAAGCAACAATGTAAATTGATTATAAATGGATGGATTACAAAAATTCGAAGACCTAATTTAGTTGTTATTGATTTCATATCACAATAACGATATATTCTATGGTCTACTCTGATTCATCATTGTAAAAAATGGAAGTCTTTAAGATTGATTAGAATCAAAACTGAGTACTGTTGTCTATTTTAAATTAAATCTCTGGCATAAAATAAAACTATAGTATAAACCCATTTAGAATTTTTGGTATATCAATTGCTATATGTCTGCTTTTTCATTTTGGCTTCTGCAACTTATGTCGTTGTTCATCGTCCATCGATGTCCATGGTGGAGTTGATTGGGAAACGGAATGTGTGTAAGTGGTGTCTGGTATTAGGTTTACTCCATAGAGTTAGTTTGGTCTGAGTCGGGATAATACGTTGAATAGGTTCGAGTTAGCGAGTCAACCACGGTTTTTGCTCTCCTCAGATCACATTTTTCTCTCCCTTTAACAAAAATCGTAAAAATAAAGGCTTGGACTTGGTGCGAGAAGCGGATGGATGGTTATGGATTTGGTGTCCAATCCATTTAAACGGGGGATTGTACTTGGGAGATTTGACATCGATTGTTGGATAGATTGGATGATGATGGATTGGGGGATTTGAAAAGTCCATGAATAACAAAAATATATCTAATCATAATGAATTGTATACATTCTGAAAATAACAAAAAAAAAAATTACAGAAGAAGCGAACGAAACCTATGAGCCCCACATATTGTTACTTGGAGAGATAAAAAAAACAAGTAGGAAATACCAATAGGTCTTAAGAATAATATATTAGGATGAGTTTGGTCCAGTTGACTCAGTCAACTATCTGTTTGGTCCTTTTTAAAAATATAAATTATAGTTTGGTCCTATGGTGACGTCATGGATGATGTAATTGCCATCATGTAGTGGAAGAAATACCCTTTTGGGACCAAATATATACAAAAATCAATAAAAAATATCTTATTATTAGATATTTACTTTCTCTCTCTTCTTTATTTTCAGATCTAGTTTCTTTCCTCTCCATTTTTTTCTTTTTCTGCAGCTGCAAGAAACGATGAAGATTTGGGTTTTTTTCTAGGGTTTTTGATTTGCAGAGATGATGAAGACGATTTGCAGACATGATAGAAACGATGAATCATATAAAGATTATGAAAACTACGACGATGAAGATGTTTCTTTTGATTTTTTTGCTACTGTATTTGATGTTTTCTATGGTGTTGAAGACGAAGATGATGATCTTTTGTTTGCTACTCGTGTTAAAGATCTCGATTGTTGATGTTTTTCGTGTTGATGATGATTTATGTTTGTTGCTCGTGTTGAAGATCTTGATTTTGATGTTTGCTGCTCGTGTTAAAGATGAAGATCTGTTGTTGTTGAAGATGATGATGTTTGCTGCTGCTGTTGAAGATGATGAACATGATGCTGCTGTAGTTCATTTCTGGAATGAAGTATGATTTTTATGGGATTTATCAAGAGTTCATTTCTGGAATGAACTCTGATTTTTATGGGTTTTTATCAGGAGTTCATTTCTGGAATGAACTCTGGTTTATATAGGTTTTTATCAAGAGTTCATTTCTGGAATGAACTCTGGTTTATATGTTTTTATTTTGGTTTATATATGTGACGGACCGGAAAATTACGCCTTTGGCGCGTTGCCCCGCAGGCCGTAACTCCCCCGGTGCGCCATGATGAAGCTACGATCCAGGCCGCATCCCTAGGCAAAAGCACGTCCATCTGCCCTTGCAAGCATGCTCGTGGAGCATGATGCAACTATCTTAGCTTCCACACCGTTCCAAAGTCACCCTCGTCCGCAGAAGGGTATAAGGCTATGAGGCCATGGCCAATGCATATCGCATGCATCACTGGCTTTGCCAACTCTTCGTAGGGTCTTCGTAGCTTGATAGGAAGTATGTGCATCCACTTGCTGGCATGTAACAATCCTCATCAAATATGGCGCAATCATCTCTCGCATCGAGCCACCGAGCTTAGATGATATGAGGGGCCAACGTGATGGACCCAAGCAATGCCGCAACTCATTCATGGCTTCCTCGTACCCCTTCCCTACTCTAAAAGGATCAAGCCACACCGTAGTTCATCCACGAAGAGACAAGCAACTTATTCCAACTCGTTTGCTAGGCCGTGGCCAAGCAATAATGGAAATGGCCTGATCCGTATAGGTCGTTAAGCCGAAATGCATCCAAGTGATGCATGTTCGGTCCGCAATATGGCATAACGATGCCTAAGCATCAAATGCCCTCTTCACGAGGCTACGCAACTATAAATGAGCCTTAGCCATCATTTATACTCTTCCGGCTAAGTTATGAAGCTTACTTGGAGCAAAGTCCGCATACGCACCTTCAACCAACTACCCCTCCCTATATATGTTTATTTAACATTTTTACAACTCTGATTAGGGGACCAAAAATCTTTCATCAACTCCCCATTTACTATTCATGGTCGTTGCCATGTATTTTCTTGAATAACCGGCCAAGATGGCTGTACATTCAGTTCTAGCTCACATGCCAGTTCCTATGCCCGGCCAGGATGGCTGAACATTTCCCAAGCCAAACCCGATAAAGGGCCGTAATGGTCAGTATTTCCGACTTTGGCCCATAGGCCACACCAATGTCCAGCTAGTGATGGTTGTACATTACCAACCCGATCTCCGGCCATGTTGGTTGTCCACCAGCCAACCCGATGGCCAGCCATGTTGGTGTGTATCCAACTCGATGTCCGGCCATGTTGGCTGTACATTTCCAAGGTCATCTACCCAACTGACCTAATGCATCATTTGATGCAAGATTGGCTCTTGGCCAATGTAGCTTCCAACCAATGCCATATTGGCCTTAGCCAATATGCATATGCGATGTGCCTTACTTGGCACCAGATATGGCCCAAGGCCAAATGCATCTCACCATGCAAAGGAAGCTTTGGATGAAGCTTCATCTCGAGCAATGGCGCATCTTTTAGCATGTGCCATGCTAAAAACGCGGGGTGTTACATTATCACACCCTTCAAAGAATTTCGTCCACGAAATTCAAAATAAAACTATTATGGACAATCTCTTTGGTTTGGATTTGCTGAGCAAAAGTCCCATACCAGATGCTCAGAAATTACGGGTTTCTTCAAGTTGTCATGAACAACAATTTAGGCCTTCTGAGCACATGTCACCACCCGCCCATGAATCCAAAGTGCCCACAACAATGCCAAGAATCGCAATTGGCGATTGCCAAAGGATATCTCGACAAGGTATCCTGGATAGCATCCCATACTACCACTCGGGTCCCTAAGGTTCACAAGTTGAAAGATGTCAACGAAATGACGAGGCAAAACTCCGCGCAACACCGCGAGGACCACCTCTGCGCGGTGCAGTTGGATGCAAGCCACCGTCCCCGACGGTTCTGCTTACCACTGTAAGTGGGATGCTAGCCCGACAACGCACACCCCTTGGCGGTGCCAACGTGTGGGGATGATCAGTCCCATTGTCTACCCACCGTCCCCGGGCATGGTCTTCCTGACATCAGGCGGGGTTCCCACGAGGCCCGGAAACTCACAGCACTTATACAAGCTCAACTCGATTCGCAATGTAACCGGCCCAAAGATTTACAAACTCTTTCCCCGCGTTGTTGGCCTACTCTCCAACTTTAAGTTTTCCGTTAAGGAAAATACTTGTGGACAAGTCCACTCACATTGCGATCAAGAGTTATCTAGAAATTTTCTATAATACCAACTGCGAGCATCGAAAAATTACGCCTTTGGCACGTTGCGCAGTCCGTAACTCCCCGGTGCGCCATGATGAAGCTACGATCCAGGCCCCATCCTCGAGGCAAATGCACGTCCATCTGCCCTTGCAAGCATGCTCGTGGAGCATGATGCAGCTATCTTATCTTCCACACCGTTCCAAATTCAACCTCGTCCGCAGAAGGGTATAAGGCCATGAGGCCATGGCCAATGCATATCGCATGCATCACTGGCTTTGCCAACTCTTCGTAGGGTCTTCGTAGATTGATAGGAATTATGTGCATCCACTTTTCCGACATGCAACAATCCTCATCAAATTTGGCCGCAATCATCTCTCGTCGAGCCACCGAGCTTAGATGATATGAGGGCCAACGTGCTGGACCGGCAATGCGCAACTCATTGCGGCTGCCTCACGTGCCCTTCCCTACTCTAAAGGGATCAAGCACTGGACCGTAGTTCATCCACGAAGGGACAAGCAACTTATTCCAACTCGTTTGCTAGGCCGTGGCCAAGCAATAATGGAAATGGCCTAGTCCGTATAGGCCGTTCCGTCGAAATGCATCCAAGTGATGCATGTTCGGTCCGATATATTGCATATATCGATGCCTAAGAATCAAATGCCCTCTTCGCGAGGCTACGCAACTATAAATGAGCCTTGGGCATCATTTATACTCTTCCCGCTAAGCTAGGAAGCTTACTTGGTGCGTAGTCATATACGCACCTTCAACCAACTACCCCTCCCTATATGTTTATTTAACATTTTTACAACTCGATTTGGGGGACCAAAAATCTTTCATCAACTCCCCGTTTACTATTCATGGTCGTTGCCATGTATTTTCCTGAATAACCGGCCAAGATGGTTGTACATTCAGTTCCGGCTCACATGCCAGTTCATATGCCCGTCCGGGAAGGATGAACATTTCCCAAGCCAAACCCGATGAAGGGCCATGATGGTTGTATTTCACTTTGGCCCATAGGCCACACCAATGTCCAAATCGATGATGGTATACATTACCAACTCCGATCTCTCGACCATGTTGGTCGTCCACTTCCAACACGATGTCCAACCATGTTGGATGTACATATCAAACTCGATGTCCAGCCATGTTGGATGTACATTTTCAAGGTCATCTACCCAACTAACCTAATGCATCATTTGATGCAAGATTGGCTCTTGGCCAATGTAGCTTCCAACTAATGCCATATTGGCCTTAGCCAATATGCATATGCGATTTGCCTTACTTGGCACCCGATATGGCCCAGGGGCAAAATGCATGTCACTATGCCAAGGAAGCTTTGGATGAAGCTTCATCTCGAGCAATGGCGCATCTTTTAGCATGCGCCATGCTAAAAACACGGGGTGTTACAATATAGGTTTTTATCAGGAGTTCATTTCTGGAATGAACTCTGGTTTATATAGGTTTTTATTATCAGGAGTTCATTTAAAATGAACACCGGTTTATATAGGTTTTTATCTAGAGTTCACTTTTACTTAATGAACTGCTACAAAATAAGTAGAAATTAACACGGAAGGGTAATTTGGTCCATTTAATATTTTTAAATAATTATGGACCAAATGGAAAAGGTGATTTCTGAAAGGACTAAACAGACATGGGACCACCTAAAAAAGGACCAAACGATATTTTTCCCCAAAAACAATGGGTATTTGGAGTTTTTTGAGAAAAATGAAGGCTACTGGCAGAACATTGGAAACCTATGAGTTTCACAAGAAGAGAAACCAATGAATGTTGCCCTTTCCTGGAAAAAGAAAAACTTATATGTTTTCTGCAAATTGCACAAACATCAACACCAAGTTAGGGTTCGAAACTATTGCGCCACCGGTTGAAAGAGATGGAAAAAACAAAATGCTTGTCTGAGATCCGGACTTGAATATTTATCCAAAACAATGTCGTATACTTCACATACTCGATGTTGATTGTTATGTGATGCCAATAAAAAATCGGTATGTTTGACAATATTCGGGTCCTCATGGAAAAGAGACTATCCCAAGAAGCTCATGCCAACACAAAGAGGTGATTGATTTGGAAAAGTAGAAGAAAAATCCTTTGGGGATCAAACCGTTGATGACTGGACTTAACTGATTATCGCCAAGAAGGACACCAAATCCAAACATCTGGGGAATTACGTCAACGGATAATTGATTCTAAATAGGTATGACAAATGAGAACCTTCACCAACACGAGGTCATCAAACTGGATATATTGGATAGGAGCCAGCAGAACGCAAGAAAAATGCACTCATATCTAAAGTTGAGATCTCTGGAAATGAAAGTGCCTAACACCAAAAGGATTAATCGAATGGTGACGTTAACAACATAACTAAAACTCCTCTCCTCAAAATGGCCGAGAACACGCTGACAAAGTTAAGAGCATGGGTGTTGATAATCACATAGAGGATGAATCATGTCGTCCTACCGATGATGATACACATTTACGACGGAACGAAAAATTACGCCTACGGTGCCTAGCCGCGCAAGCCATGACTTCTCAATGCGCCACTCTGATGCTAGTGGCTAGGCCGTAAAGCTTTTTCGCAAATAAATGCACGTCTATTTGCAGTTGCAAGCTTCCTCTGCAAGCATGATCCCTTAACATAATTTCTACACCTTTCCTACTGACGTTTATTCTGCGAAGGTTGCAGGGCCACAAAGACTAATGTTGATGCATTCATGCATGCATCGCTGACTTCCAAGTCGTGTCCAGGAATAAAGCATGCCTTGGACTTGCACATAGGCCATTGTAAGCCTATTTCCGCTTCAAGATAAGTGCATGCATTCAGCTTCATCCCAACCAAAGTAAGGAAGCGAAAATAGGTTTGCGATGGCATATGTGCAAGTCCAAGGCATGCCTTATGTTAGAGCACCGATCGGTCGAACTCGCAAGTTATGTCATCTCAAGCTTGTTGTCAACGTTAGATACACAAAACAATATCTTGATTTCTAGTCTACTAAAGTCAAGTCTCGTACTAGGTATAGAAGTTGGTATTAGAGTATCAGATATCACTGAATAACCTCGAAGATTGAAGACTGGATATCAACAAAGACATTTGGAGAACTTCATCAACAAAGAGGTATGTGAATACTGAACCATCTTATTTACTCACATGAATTACCATTTTATCTATATGAGACTATGTCGTGTATATGACTTCTGGTAGATTTAATATTGCAAAGAAGAAATTTCGAGTCAAGTTTATCTTGTTAATTAAACATCTCGAAATATGATTCAAGCAATGGATGTTCATTGGTCCTTAGCACTCTTAGTTTGAAATAATTTATTGTCCAGGAACTATTTTTGTGTCATATGGATCATTTGGAAATTTTCCAACCAATGATATTTTATATCTATGGCAAATGGGAATGTTTCAAATCAAAAGAGAGTTTCTCAGAACTACTGAAATATGGAATCAGTGTAGGCACGCGAACCATTTCGCATAACATTAATATCTGAGGATCTGGAATATATGTAAGTTTCCGTACCTAGTAAGCGAACCAAAGTGTTACGAATGGGACGATATGCGAACACAGTTCATGAACTGTAGTGATCCGAGTTCGTGAATAGCCTTACCGCGAACCGTAGACATTTGAGTTCGGGAATAGCCTAACTGTACATGAACCTGCTACGCGAACCGTGGCTCCCTGAATTCACGAACTGGCTATATGAACATTTTCATATACCTACCCAGTACGAATTGGTAGATGCTCAAAGACAATTTTTACAAATATTTTTAGTAGTGCCACGACTCTCATAAACACCTCTAAGACATCTTTGATCACAAAAACACTTTGTGTATGTTCATCATGGTTCAAGTCTTAAGTGTTTAAATGAAATGCTTATAATTTCGTAAGACATATTTGCCAAAACTATCATTGTACACCTGTTCGGTGCACTGACCATAATGTATATTTTTATGTGATTTCAAGATAAACTTCTCATATGCTTACATGGACTCCTACAAGAGTTTCACCTAAACTAAGAAATTGTATTTCTTGAATCTCAAGTTATCTTAACTTGAATTCAAAGAAAACTTTGGTATTGAAATTCAACCGGGAATTCCAATCCTTACAATTTTGTGCCCTAGTTGTTTGCTAGAGTTGTCCCCTATTAACTTAGGGTTTCTTCGAGAAACATAATTAGATTCGACTTAAAGACTTCACTTAGGATTCACGAAGCCAAGTCAAACTATATTTAACTTGATAGTTCTTGTATCATGATCCAGCTTCTTATTACTTTCGAGGTTTTCGTCAATCTCCAATCAAGAACGAGATAGATAGATATCACAAAGTTCTATTCGTCTCAAGCTTTGTGATTCCTCAAGATAGATATCTAAAACTCTTCTTTGCTGATCGGTTTAAGATTGTTCCCACCATGATGTAAGCGTCAAAAATAAATTACACTTTCTTACTACTCAAAATATAAATATAGCAAGGGCAAGAAAGGATCGATCCTACGAGAGGTCTAGGTTGTCAAATTGTTTCTGGTTCCTATAAATAACACCGGGGTTTTGTGATTATATTAAACTAAATAAAAGCAAATAAAGAAATAAGCAAACAAATCAAATCAAGGATAAGAAAGTATTGGTCATGGATTTCATTTTCATTCACAAACATGTTTTCAACACAATAACTAGAATTGATATTTTAATTTCAACTTTTATCAAAGACCTAGAATACCTTGATCGCAAGAATATCCCCAAATCTCCTCATGTCATCAACAAACACATTAAAAGATGCGAATATGAATTCTACCTAAAGGAACAACCTAACGTGTAAAAGCACTAATCAAGTTTAATTCCCTAGATGCGTTAAGTTCTATGAAATCGTGCCAATCAAAGCAATCGAACGTGGAAAGCGCACTAATCCGATTTAACAAAGGTTAAGACTCACATATGATCATAAGAATATATCACTACAAACTATAATCATATTTATGCTACTTGCAATCCGAATTATCACTTTTGCGTATAATAACCCTAATCTAGCAATAAAGATGAAAGCAAACTCAATCGACTCGCGACCACTAAACAAGCATTCAAATCATGTAACAATATTAATAGTGAATCATCAACGATAATATGAGAGAAAACTAATTTATTGCACAAAAACTCATGTTTGGAAATTCAACTTATTCCATAACCAATAATAAACTTAGGTACTCATATTCAAGGAGTTCATAACAAGAAGAAAAAAAAAGACTTCATGGTTCAAACCCTAGAATAAAGTAGAGGCAAAGAATATAATAATAGATAGATAATAAAAGCTATCTTAAAAGATATCTCAATTGTGCCTAGGCTTCTCTATATATAGAGTTTTGTAACCTCCTCTTGAAGAAACTAGGAAACCTAATAAAAATAGGAAAGTACACCTCCTTAAACTGCGGTCCGTGCATCTCCCCGTGCAGAGTAGGTTGCCAAAGTCATGGCCAAGCCTGAAATAGCCGCACCCTTAACATATTCTGGCTAAATGGCCTATTGGGCTCACACTCTTGTTCTGATCGTGATATATGGATAGATTATTGAGCTTGCATTGTTCTAGCCCACTTGGTAGCTTAACTGTTAGTCATGTGGAACCGACAGTATAAGCATTATCATCTTTGCTTCCGAACTCCAACTCGAACTCGTTCCCTGACTTCTCTCTGAAGTCTTCGAGTCCCACCAAACTCGAGCTCAAGCTTCCATTACCGATCTCCTTCGGAACATCTACCAATCTGACAGTTAACATCGACCATGATCACCACGTCAAACGAGGCTCGTCATCCAAACCGCATCAGGAGTTCACTCTATTTCCAACTTGTATCATCCATCACCGATCAGACATCTTCATCGTTACTGCCAATAGCTACATCAAACGTTACAACTCCATCATAGCTGGATACGCTTCTTCTCCATTCCCTTTTGTCACTACCAATGGTAGAAGCAACTGCCGTTTCTCCGACTGCCATCATAGAAGCAGCGCCACTTCTCGACTCCATCTTGGCGACCCACACTCGTCATCATTTGCCCCTTCACTGCTCGATGATGTTAACAACTCTCCATCTCTGCCATCGACTATCTCCACTTACTCAATGGTAGCAGCTTAATATCTTCTCCATCATAGAAGAATCCTCCCATCTCTGTTACCAGCCACTATCGTATCACAGCTCTATCAATAACCTCTGCTCACAGCTCGAGCAACAATATTTCCATTACATGCTTCTCCTCATCTTGAGCTCAACTCTCCCTGAACCTCATTCTTACTCGGCCTCAACTGCTTAATCTCTCTAACCAACGACTAACAGCATCACTCTGATAAGACCACGTTTTATGGAACATGTCAACGGTGTTGACCCGATACGTCAAATCAAACATATTTGGCCTATATGGTTCTTTATGTGGGTCAAGTCTCTCAAGATTATGGAAGCCACCTTGGCTAGCAAGTGAAGGGCGCGTTGAGCACACAAATCCAATGGAGGCACAAGGCATTGGATAAGCATAAATAATTTATTATTAGAGATAATATATTTATTTAGGTATTTAATTATATTTTAGGTATTTAATTATTTTATTTAGAGTTATATTTGTTTGGAATACTATTTTTAGAGTAGTATTGTTTTTCTTATTTTCCAAGTAATGTAGCCTATAAATAGGCCTTATTAGTTAATTAATCATAACAAATTATTAAGCAAATTGCTACCCCTTTGGTTTATTGGTTCTTCGAATCATAACCTTTGAGCTTGTTCCTGTGGTAGTGAATAAGAAACAAATCGTTTCTTATCATTGGTATCGAGCATATTTGGCATATATGATCCTTTATACGGGTCAAGTCTCTCAAGATTGTGGAAGCCACCCCTGCTAGCAAGTGAAGGGCGCAAAGAGCACACAAGTCCAATGGAGGCACAAGGCATTGGATAAGCACAAATTATTTATTATTAGAGATAATTAATATATTTATTTAGGTATTGTATTATATTTTAAGTATTTAATTATTTTATTTAGAGTTTATATTTGTTTAGAATACTATTTTGTAGGAGTAGTATTGTTTTCTTAATTTCCAAGTAATGTAGCCTATAAATAGGCTTTATCAGTTGATTAATAAGAACAAGAAAATTATTAAGCAAATTGCTACCCCTTTGGTTTATTGATTTCTTTAAATCATGACCTTTTGAGCTTGAGATGCTGGCCGTTGAATAAGAAACAAATCGTTTCTTATCAATTGGTATCAGAGCAAGTTCGCTCATATCCCAGCTTCCGCGACTATCATCATAAACATCAATCATCGTCGCTTCACCCACCACCATCGCCAAAAAAAAAAAAAAAAAAAAAATCAAGCCCTTAAATTTCTATATCAATAGCTACCGCAATCGCCATTGGATTTCACTTAAGCATCTCGAGCACCAACAAGTTCACGCTGCCACCGCTATTGGGTCCGTATTTTTGGGGTAACATCTTCTCTTCTTTAGTTACGTTTTTTGGTTAGTAATTTTGCATCACCACAACATCGCCTCCACCCGCTAATGTTTCTCTGTCACCTATACCATTGCATGCATCTTTTTGTAGTTATACGTACATCTTTATAATATCACTGGATCATCTTTTCATCATATCAGTTATACATAAATCCTTAATATTAGACCGTACATCACTGCATATCAACACCATCACTGAGTAAACCCTAGGTTCATTACCCCTTATCACTTCCGTCCACAATAATTTCCAAAAGTCCCATTTCGACCTGTCCATATCACTTTTAATTTTAGCCCATCTAGACAAAACCAACATATTAAGCCCAATAGTCAAGCCCAACAGTTCATATAATACCTACGCCAATGTATCAAAGAAGCAAAGAAAAGGTTATTGTGTCAACAATTTGATGAGTGGTGGAGATCCCGAAGGTTGGTTGATTCAAGCTCAATTAATTTTTGAGTTCCGTAAAATTTCACGGGAAGACTTTGTGAAGGTAGCTAGTGATCACCTTATTGGTAGTCCGTCCAAATGGTACAAGTGGATGCAAGATTATATTTCAGGGTCTTGGGAGAATTTTTGTTTTGCTTTATTGAAGCGTTTTGGAAGCGAGGATCCAACTCTTTGCGTTAGCTAATTTGCAACAAAATTTAGATGAAAGCCGAATATTGGAAGTCCTTTCCAAGAGTTTAAAGAGCATCAAGGAGCTAAAGTCGTGAATCCACAACCTGTTGCAACTACATCTGATTATTCCACCATTGAAATTCCGAAATCCAGTGAGTTGATTAATTTTTCTGATACCGTTAGCGTTCCTTTAGAAGTTGTCGACGAAGAAAACCAAGTTGTAGCTGTGTCGAGATTTGACCTTGAGGACAAAGTCCTATTTAAGGAGGGTGGAATGGTAAGATCACATGTGGATCCAGTATCAATATATATAGTGGACTTTGAGGGCAAAGTCCCATTTAAGGAGGGTGGAATGATAAGACCACGTTTTATGGAACATGTCAACGGTGTTGACTCGGAAGGCACTCGGGCATATTTGGCATATATGATCCTTTATACGGGTCAAGTCTCTCAAGATTGTGGAAGCCACCCCCAGCTAGCAAGTGAAGGGCGCAGTGAGCACACAAGTCCAATGGAGGCACAAGGCATTGGATAAGCACAAATTATTTATTATTAGAGATAATTAATATATTTATTTAGGTATTGTATTATATTTTAAGTATTTAATTATTTTATTTAGAGTTTATATTTGTTTAGAATACTATTTTAGGAGTAGTATTGTTTTTTTAATTTCCAAGCAATGTAGCCTATAAATAGGCCTTATCAGTTGATTAATAAGAACAAGAAAATTATTAAGCAAATTGCTACCCCTTGGTTTATTGATTTCTTTAAATCATGACCTTTTTGAGCTTGAGCTACCGGCCGTTGAATAGGAAACAAATCGTTTCTTATCACACTCCATCTCTACCAAGCTCTTCTCAGTAACCAATAACTCGATCTCCTTCTCAGTTTGTAATCCATCTTCATCTCTCGGTAATGGCAGCCTCGAGCAGCCATGGCAGACTCAAGCTCATCGATATCGGCAGCAGCATCACCGCCAACTTCATCATCTCCCACACCAGAATAATGAATGATCTCAAAGATCATCTCGATGGCTTATCTAACGTTTCCAAGCTCCATTCAGGCTCATTCTATCTCGTCTCCAAAAGACCATATTCATTACAGCCTCATTTACCTCCAACATAAACTCCCATCGATCACTGCTCATCACCAAGCTCGGGTTCTCTTCATCATCCTGTTCTTCTTTCCTCTGTCAACAGCCCCAGCTCTGAGCTCAACTGCCATGGTTGCCAGTATCAACAACCTCCCCTTTGATGCCACAACAACAAGACCACCACCACATCACCGCCCATCAAGATTGATTCTCCTGGTCTCATGCATCATTACCAAGAACAATCGTTCCCGAAAACCAAACCTCCGTCGGGTTCTTCCGGTGAAATATGAAGATGAAGGTGCCCATAGTATAATAGGCGGATGCATTTAACAAACATTTGAATTTGGCTTCCCCAAAGTAAAAGACCTCTTGCATTTAGCGCTTCCTAGAAACAGTCCACCCCTTAACGTAATGACTGCCCCTTAACGTACGGTGGGGTTACCAATAGTACTTTCCGATAAAATGACCATTTTGCCCTTTGCTTATGAGTTCTTGTTTTGCTCATAACTTCTTCATACGAACTCGGAATGACCTGTTCTTTCGCCATTGTCTTCATCTTCTCGTCCTCTTACACAATGAAAAGTAGAAATCTTGTATTTGAACGAGTTCCACTGGGTCTTTGGCCCTTCTTCACTTGTGACTTCACTTTTGTAGCCATTTCCACTTCTTTTGCTCAAATGACTCCAAAACACCCGATAACTCAAAACCAATATAAGATACATAATTTACAAGAAAACTCGCAAAGAAAGCATAAATACTAGATATAAAATTAGGTGTTTTACGACACCTATCGATTCCCCACACTTAGACTTTGCTAGTCCTCGAGCAAATCAAACAAAACAAAACTAAAACAAATACATACAACTCCGTGACGTCGAGGCTACGGTTAATTTTAGCATAAATAACAAGCCTTTAAACCCGTAGGTGTCCCTAGTGGACGAGTTATAGTCTCGTGAAGGTTTACAAGAGGTCTACCTACAAAACCTATATTTCAAATTCGTCTATTTGTGACAAATCAATGAACGAATCCAAATTGACTACAGGAGGAGGTACCTTGCAAATTCAATTCAATTATTAGTAAATAAACTCTAAATAGATAGTCGAATGGGCCACAATACTTAAAACTAACAAACCACAATCACAATGAAAAGATTAAGAAGATGGATAAAGATGTAGATGTTGGCGAATGTTCACAAGTGTTCGATGTTTCCCATATCTGTCAACTGGTCAACTGCTAAGATGAACCTAATCCTATTGGATTGAGCTACTTGGTGCTGAATGCTACATCAAATCAATTGGCATATACAAGGGAACCAAGAGTGACTTTATTCAACACAATAATAATTTCTTCTTTTTTTTTATATATAAGATTGGATCAAACCGGATCCAATTTCTCTTCTTTTTTTTTTAGACGGCATGATTAGATCTTTGGATCCAAGCGCATGCTTCTTGTCAGCAAGTACATGATAGTTGCCTTGATCCTGCATTCCACGCTTGTTTAGGCGACGGAGACAGGGACTACGTTTCACACATACTGCTATTCCCAAGTGTCTTTTTATTCCGTTTTGGTCTAATTTATCGGTCCTTTTTTTTCTTTTCTTTTTCAAATTTTTTTTTTTCATCATTTTTTTTCTTTTTCTAGTAACTCAATCACTCTATTTCATCCTAGCAGTAATAACACGTCGATGTTTAGTGACCCACCAAAGCACTTAGAACAATAGATAAATATGGAAAATCAAAATAGAACGTGATATGGTGATATTCCGAGATATGGTAACAATTATCATGGTATTTATGATTTCGAGCTATGTTCGTCCCTTTTAGTTAATTGGTTCCTCAAAACCCATTCAAAATGGTTCCATCCACTAATGGTGTCATCCTAAAGGCACAAGTTCTAGATTTCGGAGTTCAAAAAGCACAAATTTTTTCTTGGTTTTCTATTTTTCTGATTTTTTTTTTTTTTAAAGGCATAAAACAAACTAAAACATACAAATGCTCCCCCACACTTAAACTTTACATTGTCCTCAATGTAAAATTGAATCTTCCAAAGAGAGTTCAAGGTGGGAAATTCCGCAAATGATATGCAAAAACAAGAAAATAAAGATAAAAGCAAATGCATAAAAATAAAAAGATAAGGATAAAGATACAAAAACGGTGGGTTGCCTCCCACTTAGCGCTTGGTTTAAAGTCGTCAGCCCGACTATCTCCTTGCAAGAGTCATTCCCCATATACTAACAATCGGAAAAGTTGGGGATCCTTCCATAGAACTGTTTTGCAAACACTAGCTTCACACAAATATTAGTAATATAAAGCAAAAGTGAAGCTATGAACCGATAAAGCGTCCCCACACTTATTCTTGTCCACACTTGGAAATGTATGAACAATATAGACGTCGGGTACTTCCACGGTTTCTTGTTCCATAACCCCATAATATGAGAATCAAGTATCTCTAATGGAGGATAACGAGAAACAAAGTCATTCAACAATATTCTCGAAGCACATACATTCAAACCAATAAGAGTTAAAGGAGAAGAAACAATATGCAACGGGTTAGACAAACCTTGCACAATCTCTTGTATCACGGAATCCTCTTCATCCTTGAAAAACTCAAGTGAATAATTCACCTCTTTTATATCATGGTCCTCTATCAAACCTTGCAACCATTCTTCGTCCGTTTCTGCCTTAACCAAAGTTTCAACATAAACATCATTATTACAATCATTTGCAAGCTCAATTGGGTCTTCCATAATATTGGTCAAACCGGTCTCATTCCCAACATACTCCTCTTTGTTGTAAGGCATATACTCTTTTGCGAATGCAATATTGTCCATAAGGAATTTCTTTAGAACACTCCTTGCATCATCCTCAAGCTCCACCCTTTGAATAGGCTCTTGATCATTATTAAGATCAATGCTCGAGTAATCTACACAAGTGTCAACATATTCCTCTTCGTCTTCTCCTTGATCGCAAAAGATTCCATTGTAAACTCCTCGGGGATTTCACCATGAATTGGTTTAGGCGATGTATTTTCATAATAATCATCACTATCATAGTCAACATAATCTTGTTCCTCGCTGAATTTAGTGTTGCTAATCTCTAACTCATCCTTTTGAATAGGTGAATGATCATTATTACGATCAAGAGTTGAGTTAACTACACAAATATCAACAAAAGCCCCCAAAGGTTCGCCTTTTTCAACATAATTATTCATTTC
The DNA here is from genome assembly GCA_023531295.1 of Papaver armeniacum. Lineage (NCBI taxonomy): Eukaryota > Viridiplantae > Streptophyta > Magnoliopsida > Ranunculales > Papaveraceae > Papaver > Papaver armeniacum. The sequence continues at coordinate 12,749 of JAJJWW010014624.1, read as the reverse complement.
CTCCTTGTATTCTTCAATGCCTTGTCTTAAAGTGGAAACACCTTTTGAAGCTCTTGGAGTGTTCCATCCAAATTCTGAATATAGTGTTCCATTTGTTTGTAAAGCTCATTCGACAAAGAAAAGTAGAATTACTTCCGTATTGTTAGGCCAATTATCTTCCCTTTGAATGGGTGGATGATCATAACTACGATCGAAATTGGTCCAAACATACTATGAGCACATTCGGTCGATTTAAATGGTTCCACGCTTGGTTGTCCACAAATTGACTCCATGCTGGCCATAAATTGTTGCATTTCATCTACCAAACTAGAGGAAAAATTAATAGGAGTACAACTAGTCTCCCCTCCTTGTGGTTGCTCACTTACATACCCACCGTAAGAAGGTTGGAATGTATGAGAACAACTAAAAGGGTACGTGGAATATTGACCATAACCAAAGGATTGTTTTGATTGTATTCCCCATAAAGGTGATAGTTTTCATGTTGTTGAGGTTGAAAGCGTATTGATTGCTCCAATATGTCTAGTCCATAGAATTGGTACCTGAAACGAGATTCTCAAAACTCGGTTAAGAACCAAAGAATAAGAAAAAGACTAAAAACAAAATAAGAAACCAAAAACAACTAACAACCGTTGCCTCCCCGGCAACGGCGCCAAAATTTGACCGCGGTCGTAAGCGTCAAAAATAAATTACACTTTCTTACTACTCAAAAATATAAATATAGCAAGGGCAAGAAAGGATCGATCCTGAGAGAGGTCTAGGTTGTCAAATTGTTTCCTTCCCTATAAATAACACCGGGGTTTTGTGATTATATTAAACTAAATAAAAGCAAATAAAGAAATAAGCAAACAAATCAAATCAAGGATAAGAAAGTATTGGTCATGGATTTCGTTTTCATTCACAAACATGTTTTCAACACAATAACTAGAATTGATATTTTAATTTCAACTTTTATCAAAGACCCTAGAATACCTTGATCGCAAGAATATCCCGCAAATCTCCTCATGTCATCAACAAACACATTAAAAGATGCGAATATGAATTCTACCTAAAGGAACAACCTAACGTGTAAAAGCACTAATCAAGTTTAATTCCCTAGATGCGTTAAGTTCTATGAAATCAGGCCAATCAAAGCAATCGAACGTGGAAAGCGCACTAATCCGATTTAACAAAGGTTAAGACTCACATATGATCATAAGAATATATCACTACAAACTATAATCATATTTATGCTACTTGCAATCCGGAATTATCACTTTTTGCGTATAATAACCTAATCTAGCAATAAAGATGAAAGCAAAACTCAATCGACTCGCGACTTCGACTAAACAAGCATTCAAATCATGTAACAATATTAATAGTGAATCATCAACGATAATATGAGAGAAAAAACTAATTTATTGCACAAAAACTCATGTTTGGAAATTCAACTTATTCCATAACCAATAATAAACTTAGGTACTCATATTCAAGGAGTTCATAACAAGAAAAAGAAAAGACTTCATGGTTCTAAACCCTAGAATAAAGTAGAGGCAAAGAATAGAATAATAGATAGATGATAAAAGCTATCTTAAAAAAGATATCTCAATTGTGCCTAGGCTTCTCTATATAGAGTTTTGTAACCTCCTCTTGAAGAAACTAGGAAACCTAATAAAATAGGAAAGTGCACCTCCTTAAACCGTGTCCGTGCATCTCCCCAAGTGCGAGTAGGTTGCCAAAGTCATGGCCAAGCCTCGAAATAGCCGCACCCTTAACATATTCTCAGCTAAATGGCCTATTGGGCTCACACTCTTGTTCTGATCGTGATATATGGATAGATTATTGAGCTTGCATTGTTCTAGCCCACTTGGTAGCTTAACTCGTTAGTCATGTGGAACCAAAGGTATAAGCATTATCATCTTTGCTTCCAACTCCAACTCAACTCGTTCCCCTGACTTCTCTCTCGAAGTCTTCGAGTCCCACCAAACTCGAGCTCAAGCTTCCATTACCGATCTCCTTCGAACATCTACCAATCTGGAGTTAACATCGACCATGATCACCCATCGAATCAGGCTCGTCATCCAAACCGCATCGAGTTCACTCTATTTCCAACTTGTATCATCCATCACCCATCGACATCTTCATCGTTGTCGCTAATAGCTACAAAGAAACGCGTTACAACTCCATCATACTGGATACGCTTCTTCTCCATTCCCTTTTGTCACTACCAATGGTAGAAGCAACCGCCCGTTTCTCGACCTGCCATCACGAAGCGGCGCCACTTCTCGACTCCATCAACAACACCCACACTCGTCATCACCGCCACTATCGATGACAAAGAACAACTCTCCATCTCTCCATCGACTATCTCCACTTACTCAATGGTAGCAGCCTAATATCTTCTCCATCATAGAAGAATCCTCCCATCTCTCGTTACTACCACTATCGTATCACAAACTCTATCAATCACCTCTGCTCACAGGCTCGAGCAACAATATTTCCATTACATGCTTCTCCTCATCTTGAGCTCAACTCTCCCCCCGAACCTCATTCTTACTCGGCCTCAACCGCTTAATCTCTCTAACCAACGACTAACAAGATCACTCCATCTCTACCAAGCTCTTCTCAAACCAATAACTTGATCTCCTTCTCGATTCGTAATCCATCTTCATCTCTCGGAATGGCAGCCTCGAGCAGCCATGGCACTCAAGCTCATCGATATCGGCAGCAGCATCACTGCCAACTTCATCATCTCCTGTCACCTGTAACAATGAGTGATCTCAGCACCATCTCGATGGCTTATCTAACGTTTCCAAGCTCTGTTCAGCTCCATTCTATCTCGTCTCCAGCATCATATTCATTACTGACCTCATTTACCTCCAACATAAACTCCCATCGATCATCGCTCATCACCAAGCTCGGGTTCTCTTCATCATCCTCGTTCTTTCTTTCCTCTCACCCCACGACTCTGAAGCTCAACTGCCATGGTTGCCAAGTATCAACAACCTCCCCTTTGATGCCACAACAAAGACCACCCGTCAAATTAAATCACGCGCCCGTCAAGATCACCACAAAGATTCTCCTTAGTCTACATGCATCATTACCAGCAATAATCGTTCCCAAAACCAAACCTCCGTCGGGTTCTTTCCGGTGAAATATGAAGATGAAGGTGCCCATAGTATAATAGGCGGATGCATTTAACAAAGATTTGAATTTGGCTTCCCAAGTAAAAGACCTTCTTTGCCTTTAGTTAGTTCCCTAGAAACAGTCCACCCCTTAACCGTAATGACTGCCCTTAACGTACGGTGGGGTTACCAATAGTACTTTCCGATAAAATGACCATTTTGCCCTTTGCTTATGAGTTCTTGTTTTGCTCATAACTTCTTCATACGAACTCGAATGACTCAGTTCTTTCGCCATTGTCTTCATCTTCTCGTCCTCTACACAATGAAAAGTAGAAATCTTGTATTTGAACGAGTTCCACTGGGTCTTTGGCCCTTCTTCACTTGTGACTTCACTTTGTAGCCATTTCCACTTCTTTTTGCTCAAATGACTCCAAAACACCTGATAACTCAAAACCAATATAAGATACATAATTTACAAGAAAACTCGCAAAGAAAGCATAAATACTAGATATAAAATTAGGTGTTTTACGACACCCATCGGTCCCGAGAGGTGGTTAGTAATCCAGGCTTCTCAGCTAACTCAGTGTAAGTGTTCCGGATTCGTGCGGTTTGCTAGCTTTATCTATTGCAAAGTTATTTTCAAGCCTTGATCTAAATGACCTAAAGGGAAATCAAACAGGCTTATATGTTAGAGGAAGATTGGTATCAAAAGTCTTCACTTAGGTTGAAGCAACTCTTAGGTTGTAAAAGGAAGTCAACTAAGGAAATCAATCATGTAGAGCCTTGTGAGTTTCAAGAGACGTAAGGAGCGCGACTGCAGCTGGATTGTTTGGAGGCTTAATTCATTGTCAACTACATTTCATCATTAAGTCTGATTGTAGGCTAGTGTCTGTAACAGCTTAATACGCCTACCGGTGTTCAAAGCTAGACGAGGTCCCGGGGTTTTTCTGCAGGTGTAGTTTTCCTCATTAACGAAACTTCTGGTGTATTATGTTTTTCCTTTTCCACGTTATATTTTTTTACCTTTATAATAGGAATAACACAAGTTGCATGTATTTACTCTAGGTAGTTTAAGTTCTTATTAATTGTGACCAATTACGAGACTCGTTCTTATAGAATTTGTATCTTCAAAGATAGATAACAAGTTTCATACTTGGCAGAATTCTGATACGACTAGATTGAACTTGGTATTGATTTGTGAGATCGTACAAGAACTCCTTTACACAATCAGGTTTTGCGGACTTTGTTGTCTATGCATATTGATTGTGGAAGAGATAAGATAAAAACTCTATATACAATATTGTTCAATGATCTTTAATTAGATCTACTTGCAATTGTATAAGATTTTTTCCATACAGGTTGCCAAACGAGAAAGTTGGTGGCATACTTGGTACCCTCTCCTTTTCAGATTAATTAGATCTTCATATTATTTTTATATTTACATTTCATTTGATCACCAATTTGGTTTGGTTTATTTATGTTTTTCTTGAAATCATAATTATTTTATTTATTTTTTTGAGATTTTGTATGATCTTACACTATATATATCAATATGTGCTATGGGATCACATACTTTTTCCTTCAGTACATATCAATATGTGTTGTTAGATCCTACATAAACTAGGTTTGTAATGTGTATTTAAGCATACTAGGTTTTTAACCATTACATATGTTGTATCATACATATCCACATGTATTGTGGGATCATATACTTTTTCCTTCAGTATATATTGATATGAACTGTTAAATTCTACCTATCAATAATTATCGTGGAATCATATATTTTTTTTCTTTAGTACAAATTTTTTGGATCAATTTTTTGTTGTGTTTTTTGTATGATCCTAAAGAACATATTTTGAGTATTGAAGATAATTAAAATTAATGTTTGATCCTACCGTACATATCAATATCAACTCTGATTCTTCAAAATTATCATCTTCTATCACTTCTTCTTTGATTCTTCTTGTTCTCACCATATTTATCCAGATAATTTCACCGATTCATTTTCCTACTATTTTTCTGGCAGATTAATGTTGGTTTTCTAATAATTTTTTTTTAATGATTCCTTTGTTTTATTCATGTTGATGTTTGATCGGAAAAGAAAGGAAGAGAGAAAATAATGAAAAGGGAGAGGAAGAACGGAAGAACGTACGTGTACATTTCTGTTCACATGTATATATATCATAGAAGGACAACTAGGTTATTTCCATGTTTCCAATGTATTTTGGACCTCCGTTTAAAATCATTTTTCTAGCGGATCCTAGAGATTTTGGACCAACCTAAATCTTTAAAATCACGTATCCATTTCGGTAGTCTTATCGTCTTTGGGTCTATTACCTGCAACATGAGGATGACTTCTATTTACCCTTTATGGGACTATAAGTCAACTTGCATACACCAAAATCAGTTTTCCCCAAAATATTTTCGGATTTCTCTGCAGAGTGTTGGAATCAAATTAATTTGGCAAAGCTCCAACTTCAACCGATGGGCAACGACATCGAGAAAAGCTCGTCAAAATACTGCTGATGGAACTCATCGGAAAAGTTTTAAAAAAATCATTCTGTCAGGCTGTCCGTTGACGGCGTTAGAAGGCTTTGATGTTTGAACTAATTTTCAAAATTTGAGCGCCTCTTACATGCCTTACTTATATTTAAAAAACAGAATCAAATATTGTGCCACTTCCATCTGTTTGAACGGTTTTAGTAATTTTCATCAATATCCAACAATATGAACTCCATCTCAGTTCATTTTACAATATTCAACAATCCAACAGTAACTTAAGAAGAAGAAGAGAGCATAGTATTTAAATGTACCTTCAACTAGGTCAGTAGTTTGAGCTTCCACAGAGATCCACCGATGATAGACAAATAACAAGAAGATAAAGAAAGAAGAAGACAGATACGATGAGGTTGATGGTCGAGAATTTCTATCCAAAGCAAACTTCATTGACTTCATCTATATATAACTTTAAATCAGACACGAGGACAAATTAATGAATCAATAATTCTCAACAAATATGGATAGCCTAGACAGAGAATATATGAGATGGTTAATTCTTATGGTGACTATTCTGGCAACACACAAATATCTGACATGACTACCTACCCAAATATTTTACATTTGCTGGAAAAAGTGAACCTCCAATTTGGAAATACTGACAATAAGAAATTCTGGGATCTTCTTCGGGTAAAAGTCAGAGCTGCTTGCAAAGTTGATTGACAAAATCCCAAGGTGCTGGCGGACACCAAGTTGGACCGGTGATTAATTTGAAAGTAATGTCATGGTATTGGTCATGGCATCATTTCAACTTTACTATTCTGATCTCTTTCCCGATGGATTTCCGTGTTCAACAAAGCAAAGTCAGTCATTCTCTTCATGTAAGTGTAAATAATCCACAGGACAGGTGGAACAATCCTAGGCGATGGCATACCAAGGGAAAAAAGCACTAAAAGTACCGAATCATCTCACCAAATCTGAGCGCGAGAAAAGAGGGACTGAAGTCGCCCGTGAGGTCGACATAAAGGGAGAAAAAGTTCTGATGTGACACTCATCGGGTACGAGAACAATAAATGCACTGATAGAGTTGGTGAAGAGATAAGAAGAGCTCGGTCAAAGTAAAGACTACCAAAGACCTAAAGGGCGATATCGGTCATCTCCACCAAACAAGCGACATCGGGTAATGGGATATCAGAAGGGGACATCACTCGGCTCGGCTAAGTATCTCGACCTGAGCGGAATATCGGCCGAAACATCAACTGATCGCCCGAGAAGAACATCAAGGAAGCTACATCAGGCCCAACACCGTAGTACTGGATGTATCATCACCTGTGACTATAAATAGAGACTATGTAGAGATGTAAACTCAAGTAAAAAGTGAAGAAAGAGAGCACACCTAGAGTATTGAGAGAGAAGCATTCATCTTGTAATCTTGAACCAAGTAATAAGATCATCCCTTTACCCACGTGGACGTAGGTAAGCATACCGAACCACGTATATCTTGTGTTCTTCTATTTCTCTTGATTGTTTACTTCATTGTGTATGAGATTCATCGGATGTAGTAGTAGGATTTTCTACATCTACATTCTGGCGCAGACTAAGGGGACTAAACTCGGATATTGGCACTACAGAATCAATCATAAACACTTGAAAGCTAAATAAATACCTTGAGTCTCGGCTAGTTGTTGTAATAAGAGACGAAGGCCCTCTTTCTCAGCAATCTCCTTGCGCTAAATGGCGGCGTTTAACAATGAGCGATTAATATCCTACAAGCATCAACAACATTAGAACCTACCCCATGGCGTTAACGCATAACCTGATCAACACAACTCACCAGCAGATCGAAAGTGCTCTTTAGACCAGCATCATACAACGAGGCGGCCTTGATCTTATCTTCATCCGAAAGAGAGGAAAATTCAGGAGAAATAAGAGCTCCTAGGGAGTTGCACATAGGGCCCGAGACAGTAAAAGAGGTGGTACAGCCCGAGTTAGGAACCACAAGAGAAATGGGCTCAAGCAACTCGCTCCCAGAAGTGACGTTCTCTTCATCACGAGCAACCACATCATTTACACCACCACTAGACTTCTCCATTTGCTTCTGCTCCTCTTCACCACCATCGACCTCGTCCTCTCCATCAAAAAGATCCTCATCATCATCACCATCGATTCAAGATACACAACACCGTCAAGAAGAACAATCCTTTACCAAATTGGATCTTTGGGCATAGTTTCCCTGGACACGTCGCCCTTAGTCTCCTTGCCCTTCCCACTAGGCTTCCCACCTACAAGGGTAGACAAAACATCAGAAGTTTTCTAAGGCGACTTCCTCAGGAAATGCGATAAAGGCAGCCGATCCTCGAGATCCTCACCATCTCTCGCCAAGCACCTCCACTCATCGACTCTCGACTTATGCACATGAGCCGATGTCAGAACCATTCAAGGCAACAAATAGGGTCAAGTACATGTACTGCAATGAGGGAACAGTATATTTGTTACCTTTCCTGTCTCCTCCTCGGCTCATGCGCTAGAATCCCTATCCTTCTTCTGAAGAATGAGAGACGCAGAAGGAACGCTCTGGGACTTAGGCTGTAAAACACAAAAATTAAAACATCACCCTACTAGTCACCCTAGCCGATCGCCTAAAATCAAAAACCGCGAAACACACTTACCCGATCAACGTTGACTACCCGAGAAGGGATAAGACTCATCCTGAGAAGGAAACCCGCCGCTCGAAGAGGACCGAAATGGCTAAAGGAACTTGGTCTCAAGCATGCGCCACTAGTATGACGGGCATGTTTGTTGGAACTCTTCCCCTCGGGATCCTCGTCCAATAAAAGCTTCTTGACACCTTCAGGAAGAGTCTTATGGAGATGAGGGCTAACAGCAAAACCGGAGAGATCACCATTGGTAGCAGTCCCGCTTCGATAATTATCAGAAAAACTAGCAAGAGTATAGTCGCCCGCCTGAGAAGAATCGTAGGTGGACCAAGGAGTAGAGTATATTCACCTCGACTGCGTCTCTCCAACTCGGATAGGATTCGAAAGGTGTTGCCATTCCATTGAGCCAAAGCACGGGACGGATGGATCTTAGAGAAAGCTTCATACCAAAACGCACGACTAGGATCATATAAAGGAAAACGCAACCCGAGCTCTAACTGACCCCAGGTGACGATGGTCGCCCTCGGCGAGCGCTTGAAACTTCATAACATCATCCTTCTTCAAAATGCCTTTTGGCCCGACAAGAGCCTCGACGTCATAGCCATGGAGGTTGAAATCATCTTTCAACCGTTGGATAACCGCTCATCCGACAAGTCTTTAGCAATTCTCTTGTCATCCTACGTGAAAAGGAAGAAGGATTATCGGAAAAGATGGAATCCAAAGCACGATGGTCATGCTTAGAAGGGCTCTCAACAACAAACAAGGAATCAAGCGGACACCATCTTCATCGAAAAGACATAACTCACGCACCTCTTTTCCGTCATGGAAGGGTTTGAAGACCCCATGGAAGTTAGTCGAAGAAACAAGAAAGCGAAGAAACGGCAAGCAAACCCAAGTTACAACGACAACGAAACGAAAACGGCAGCAAAGCTAGATAAGACTTGGAGATATTGAAAAGAGAAGGAAGAAAACTTGTCGGAAAGTATGACCGGTACGATGAAGAAGAAGCGGAGAAAACAAAGAAGGAGGGAGACGAAACTGCTGAGGAAAGAATGAAAGAAAGGTTTAAGGGTCAGACTTATAAACCCCACTATTGTAACCGGCGGAGAAGGTAAACAGGTTGCAATAACTAAAGGGAGTGGGGAACAACATGGCGAGAAACCCGGCATGGTCAAGGACGTGGGAAGACGAGGCGGTTTCTTCCCCTCGTGTCGATCACACAAGCGGAAGAAGGGGCATAAATGTAGGTGTAAATAATCCACAGGGACATGTGGAACAATCCTAGGCGATGGCATACCAATGGAAAGGAGCACTAGAAGTACCGAATCACCTCACCAAATCGAGCGAGAAAAGAGGGGATCGAAGCCGCCCCGTGAGGTCGACATAAAGGGAGAAAAAGTTCTGATGTGACACTCATCGGGTACGAGAACAATAAATGCACTGATAGAGTTGGTGAAGAGATAAGAAGAGCTCGGTCAAAGTAAGACTCGGCCAAAGACCTAAAGGGCGATATCGGTCATCTCCACCAAACAAGCGACATCGGGTAATGGGATATCGTAAGGGGACATCACTCGGCCAAGCTAAGTATCTCGACTGAAGGGAATATCGGCCGAAACATCAACCGATCGCTCTCGAGAAGAACATCAAGGAAGCTACATCGGAGCCCAACAACGTAGTACTGGATGTATCATCACCGTGACTATAAATAGAGACTATGTAGAGATGTAAAACTCAAGTAAAAAGTGAAGAAAGAGAGCACACCTAGAGTATTGAGAGAGAAGCATTCATCTTGTAATCTTGAACCAAGTAATAAGATCATCCCTTTACCCCGTGGACGTAGGTAATCATACCGAACCACGTATATCTTGTGTTCTTCTATTTCTCTTGCTTGTTTACTTCATTGTGTATGTTTTTGAGATTCATCTGATGTAGTAGTAGGATTTTCTACATCTACACTTCCGACTTTGAAACTGACCAGGTGGGTTCATCTTAAATACCCCTGCAGTTTAAGGAAAAATGGTACTTCCACTTTTTTTCATTGTGGGAATTATATAATTGCCCTCAATTCCGACTGCCACAACTACCCTTATCCTACAATAAAATACCCTCTCCATCCAAATCCCATCGGGGGTCCATTAAGGATTAGACAACATTACAAATATACTGCTACATCCATCGATATCATCTCCTCTTTTATTTTAATTCTCTCTCTCTCTTTCCGTTTTTATCAAAGACCATCATCATCATCACCACCACCACCACCACCACCACCACCACCACCACCACCACCACCACCACCTTCTCCTCCGTCGCCACAAACAGATTCAGGAACACCATCTTCGTAAACTTCAGTGGCGATATATGTTGTTGTCTGTCGCCACCACCGTCTCCGTCGCCACCATTTCCATCTCTACCACCATCATCTCCATCACCATCACCATGAAAAATCCATTAAACCAACCAAGCCAAGACCACCTCCTACACTACTACTACCCATACACCATCAAAGACCGCCTCCTCCAAAAACAATCGATTTTAGATCGATTTCACGTGATTCAACTACAAACCGTGAACCTAGTGATGAACCAACGCAAAAATGTTCTCCAAAACCTAATCTCGAGCATCAAAATGTTAGATTCGATTCAATTTGCAAATAAATTGTACGTGATTCCCTTTTCAAACCCTAATTTTGGATTTCATTCTTCTTCAGATCAATTATTGCTCCAGTTAATAATTATTTTCTTTACCGTATTGACTCATAGATATTGAAATTAACAAAGTTGTTTTTACTTGATTTTTTAATTATGGCGGTGGTGGTTTAAGGATCTCGATTTCGTATGTTGATTTAATTTCAATTGTCCTTGATTTGTTGATTTTATTGGATGTAACTCATGGATATTGGCGTGGAAGCAATTTAACATCGTTGTTGTTGGTGGTGGTGGTGTTTATTAGTTGCATTTAACTCGTTGTTGTTGGTGTTTGTATTGATTTGCTAGCATGGTGGGGGTTTTCATGATTGCACAGTGGGAATGTATTATTTGGGTACATTTACTTCTTCACAAATTATTTGGTGTTTGTATTGATTTCCAATGTTTGTGATCAACAATGGAAAATGGAATCAACAACAAATATTTGTGTATCAACAATAGAAATTGACCTTAGTTTTAGGGAGTCAACAACCAATGTTTGTGTATCAACAATGGAAAAATGAAATCAACAACCAAATTTGTGTATCAACAATATAAATTGATCTTAGTGTAAGGAGTCAACAACAAATATTTGTGTATCAACAAAAGAAATTGACCTTAGTTTAGGGAGTCAACAACCAATGTTTGTGTATCAACAATGAAAAAATGGAATCAACAACAAATATTTGTGTATCAACAATAGAAATTGACCTTAGTTTTAGGGAGTCAACAACCAATGTTTGTGTATCAACAATGGAAAAATGAAATCAACAACCAAATTTGACAAATATTTTTGAACTTTTGATTTTTTGATCAACTTGATTGTTGACACCTAATATTAATGGCGGCGGCGGCGCATGAACAACAGTGGTGGTGGTGTGTGACGGTGGTGGAATATTATTAGTGGTTGTATTTAGTAAGTGGTGGTGGTGGCGAGTGGCGGTGGTGGTGGTGGAGTGGTGGTGGCAAGCGGTATTGGGTGGTGGTGAAATGGTCTTTCATTGGTGGATGTGAAATAATAGAAAAATTATTTTTTAATGGATAAGATTTTAAAATGGAAAATAATATTGTAAGTGAGAGCTATTAAGGTAACTGCTTTTTAAGGGATAATGTATTTAAATAATAGGGGTATTTATATTGTTGTACAATGGTATATTTATCGTCAAAACTAAGGTATTTAATAAATTTACCCTTTTTCATTTGGACTAAAAATGTGCTAAATTGAAAAAGTACTTTATGAGAAATTTTGTCAACACGCTTTCTATGTATCGAGATTTCTCAGCACCAAATTCATTACCTTTCAATCACTCGTTGGTTAGACATAGCAGTGGAAGTAAGTACAAATTATTTATCCCGCGCCACAGAACATATTTTATGATGAGCTTTTTATGACATCTTGGGTGAGTGAAAATATTTGGCTAGATTTTTCAGATAGGTTGGATTCATGGAGGGAGAACACTATAGAATTCCATAAATGATTCAATCTTCAGAACTGTCGAAAGCTGTAGGTTCGCAATAGAAAACTATTACATATCAAAATACACAAGCTAATTCTTCTTTTCCAAATTCTATTTTCGGAAGAATACAGAATCATGAGATTCAACAGTAAATTAATGCAAGCCAGAAAGGATGATTGCAAAGTGAGGGTATAGATTATAAACCGCAGTTGCAGTGAGTGAAAATAATCCCAAGGAAGTAATATCTCCAGAGGTTACAATGATTCAGGAATGAATCACCGAAAACCAGCATAACCACTCCTTAAACTGAATGAAGAACAAGAATAAAGAAGAAATTGAAAAGATAGAATG